>CAOKZL010002328.1:0-210322 GCA_948472985.1 Iguana delicatissima | reverse complement strand
TCCACTCCACGCACCGTGGGGGGTGTATGAGCATCCAGGCCCCGGTTCCAGTCAAGGGACCAAGCCCGAGACGACATCCCGTTCCAGTTGCTGCAGTTGGGAACCACAGCCAGCTGTCCCTCAACGACCTCCATGGACTATACTGCCCACGCTCCGACACCTGTTTTCCACTTGGACTATCGTGGTTGCCGCTATGCAAACCTGATCCTGCAAAGAGCTAGCATGCTTTGGCTAGCTCAACCACGGACTTGGACATTTTTTGCTGATTCTGTTTGATCTGGACTAGCTCTCACCCTATTCGACTCCTCATATGCCTGCATTCTCCAGACCCTGTACTCTCCCGTTTGCGGGGGGGGTGCGCAGAGACTTTGCTTGTGCTTCACCTCCCCGGGACTACGAACTCACACTGTTGCATTTGTATTGCCCGCATCACCACTGGACTATTTGCTCTGCCCGGATGATGTTTATACCTTTAACCTGCCCACATTATTGGACTTGCCCCCCTTTTCTCCACTTTGGATTGCTGTCGTTCCCCACTTGTTTTAATTATTCACCGATTTTGGACTTGCCCGCATTCACCCTTCACCGAATCACCAAGTGTTGTTGGGAATTGCCCCCCATTCTTCGTTTGTTCCAGTTTGCATCGCTCATTGTTTTAGATTGATCATTGAATTGTTTGCTCAATGTTTATTGTTCATTTTATTGTCCGCATTTTCATTGCTTATTCTTCAAACCATCACTGCATCACTGCAAATGTACATTTGGCATTTTTGTATGTGTAGTTAGATTTAGGATGTTGTTAGGGACTGTTTTTACTAGTTAGAAATGTTGCAAAATCCCTTGGTGTGAAAAGTCTCCGGAATCTGTAGATGTCTATTCGGCTCTAAATTCCTTTTGAAATATTTAATTGGAAAATGATCAATTTGTGTCAAATTGCCCATTTTCTGTGGGGGGGATTGTTACCACTGTGTACTGGCCTGGCCTTTGGTGAACCAAAGATATCATTTTGATATCACAACTCGGCCCTACTCTGCCACCAGCCAAGTGTTTGTGAGGCCACCGAACAAGCGCGAAGCTAGGCATGGCTACTATTTGCTGCTCACACCAAACCAAGCCAGAGATTGCCAGATCTGCTTTAGGGGACCTCCCGAAACAAACACCCTCATTACCAATGCGCGATAAACAAAGAGAACCTCTGCCCCGAGAGGGCACCCTGGCGAGCTGAGTGCTTAACTGCCGAGCTAGCCGCATCTACATACCAGCCATACTATTGTCAATTCGGAACATAACTCAGTCATGTAAATTCTGACCTTTCGGAGGCATTGTCTCCAACCCAAAACTTATTGTTCTCGTCTAAGACCAGAGTAGCCTACGGTTGTTCTTTCCCTGATAAATACCCCCAGTTCTGAGAGCTCTTTGGAACTCTCGCCGGATCACTTTGGACTTCTGCACTGCCTTGCTGCCACTCGGTTCAGCGAATTCCCCTCGGCCGCCACGCCGGGTTTCCTCTTCTACAATCAGTTTCCCCAGGATTGCAGGAAAGGTGGCGTATCACCCATTCCCCTTGAACTCTATTTTCCTTTTCTAGTTAGGAGTGTGGTTGTGTTGTTCTTGATATTGTTAAATAAATCTTATTGCCATTTTGAACTGCCTGACTGCTCACTGACCTGACGCTGTAGACATAGGGTAAAAGATCCCTGCCAAGTTACCCTGCCTCTCGCTAGCCAAGAGAGTGCTCCAGCTAATTTCCCCATTTTTGCTTGGTTTGGTTTGTTGTTTGGGCGCCCCTCCTGGGACCCCCAATTCACAGGGTAATAATTGTTTTGAGTAACCCAGAGGCCAGCTACTAGATTGTGCTCAGTGATTGTGTGCATGTAGTGGGATAATTTGCCCACAGTGTTCTCTTCTCTATGCACTTATTATTAGTCATTTAGAGTAGGCATTTGTCTCTTGAACTTCCTTTAGCCCACTATTAAGAGCAGACAGTGATAACGCTGCAAAAATAATAATATGAAAATGGATGTTGGTATATTTTTAGCATTTTTAGAATACAGAAGTTCCCATCAAATAATGAAGAACATTTAGCGATGTCTGCACTTCTGCACATATTCTCTCTCTCATTCTCTATTGTGAAGTATGTCTTTGTGCTCTCTTGTGCATCTGATCAGTACTGCTTATTGCCCCATCAGTTTCCGCATATTTTTCTGTTTATGTCTCTTGTTTAGCCAGGAGTCTCCCAAACCTTCACATTCCTTAACCAATTCTTTCTTGATCTAGAGTCTAGATATAGACCATTTGCTCTTTATCTTGCCCCAGAACATCTTCCTTTTCTCAAGATTCACCATTAGAAAACTCCTTATAAAATGAGAAGGAAAGAGGAATGCAAAAGGAATTAAGATGTTGCCCCATAAGGTGGGGGACTTCGAGGTCCAACAGCAGTGCCAGCATCTCCTTAGAAAGGTGGGGAACTATAGCTCAGAAGGAGGCCTGCAAGAGGGGGGTAACTATGGGACGTTTTCACCTGTGTATACCAATGCTAACTGCAAGACGTCAGTTGAGAGTCAAAAGAATGTTTTAGTGGGGGATTCACAGACACACACATGAGAAATCAAGCAGTCTCATGAACCATACAAGGCTAACAAAAGGAAAGTAAAAAAAAGGTTGGATAGTGAGGGATTTTGGGTATATAGGGTGATATTTACTAGTCCTGAAGTGAAGCATCGAGAAGAGATGGCTCAAACATAAAAGTCTGGGGGCAGCACAGAGGAATGAGAGTTTGGGGTGCAGCAAGAAGCTTAAAATGATAGCAAAATGCCAAGGTCTGAGCTAGGGTTTAAACACCCTGCTTTCCACCCTGAGGGGCAAGTGTTAATTGCTCTCTGGCAGAGCAAACAAAGGGGTGCAGAACAGGCTGATTGTCTTACTTTGGGTGACAGAACCTTGATGGGAATCCTGACAGCCTCTTGATGTCTCGGTTGGGTGAGGTGAATGGGGAAGGTTTTGGTAGGAAATGCACACAGCAAGGGTGCTTGCCCTGCCTCACCTGGGCAGTTTTTGTGGACTATTCTATTCAGATGTTGTTGACAGAATTACTGGAAGTCTATTTACCCTGGGCTTTCCTGCTTAACTCTTCTTGACCGTATGCCCCAGCCATGCTGAGGCCATGCTGACCTACCCAGGCGTACAGCCAGAGTACTTCTTTCCCTGGCTTTCCCAGCCATGTGTCCCACTTTTCTATACTGATATTTCATGCCAATTAAATGATATTTCTTGCCAATCATGCTATGCAGTGTGATGGGGTGAAGGCATGGTAACAGTTATGTGCATCTTCAGGTCGTTTCCAACCCTAAAGTGAATCTATCACAATTTTATCTTGGCAAGATCTGTCCAGAGAGCGCTTGCTTTTGGCTTTCTCTGAGGCTGAACGAGTGTGTCTTGCCCAAGGCCACCCAGTGGGTTTCCATGGCCAAGCAGAGACTTGAACCCTGGTCTCCAAAGTTGTAGTCCAGCTTTAAACCACCACACCACACTGGTTCTAGGAATTAGGAATTAAGATATCAGTGTCCATATTGTCTGATGATAAATGTAGGAATTAAGATATGGGTGTCCAAACTGGATGATGACAAATTTATGAATTAAGATATTGATTGCCAAATTTGCCATCAGCTGCTATCTGAAGTGCAAGGTTTAAGCTCTGAAAAAAGTGGAGGGCTTTGGCTTCCCAACATTTGCACTAATAAAGTGAAATTATGAAAGCTGGCACTTGCAGTTTGGACATGCTTGCTGGCCAAGGAAATTATTAGAACAGCGACAGTAACAGAAGGAGTAAATGGGCTTTAGACCACATCAGACTTGCACATTAATCAGAGAGCAAGATGAGGCTGTCATATTTTGGACATATCGAGATGATGTGACTCATTCAATCAAAATTGAAGGCAGGTTTTTTTGTGGTGTAGTTTCTTCTAGAAGTACTGTACTGTTTTTCTTCTAGAAACCTTTCTTCCTTCCTTTCTTCCTTCCTTTCTTCCTTCCTTTCTTCCTTCCTTTCTTTCTTTCTTTCTTTCTTTCTTCTAGAAACTACAGAAGAACAAAAAACTAGAAGTATTGTAAATTTGGGCTAGGACAAACGTATGCAGCATCTACAGGGTCCATGTGACTCTGTTAAGGCATTTCTATCTGTTCTCTTTTGCTAATGAAAATAATAGCTTTAAAAAGACAAATCAGTGTAAAACAGTCAAAGAGGAGGAAATGCAAGCCGAGAGAGAGTCGTAGCTCTCCAGTGGCCATTTTGAACAGCATGCCTCTTTGTCCAAATAATTCTATTTGTCTAGCTAGTTCCCTCCCTAAGGTGGATCAAAGTAGTTGGTTTTTCCATTTCCCGTATTTTGCAAATCCCCACAGAAATTAAGCTCCTATTTTCACATTTGAGGTTTTATTTTATTTGAAAGCGCTCTTGTGTTCCTTTTTCTGTTTATAAATAACCAACGTGGCCAACAGCAACAAAACAAACTAACAAAAATACAGCCCTTAAACACAGGAAAATATTAACACAGGAAGCTTTAAAATGCAAGGCAGTAATTAAAAACATCATTAAAAGCCAGGGATAAAAGTCAGAGAAACAGCCTCTCGGTGCTTGGTACTTATCCTTTGACTGTTTGCTATAGCTATCTGTGTTTTGTAACTTTGGTGCTGTATTTGTCCAAGTACATGGTTGACAGGAATGTAATTGGAATTAAAATATTTATTATAACATCATACATGAAAATGGGAATTACCGCATTAAACCCTGAACTGTGCCAAAACTGTTTTTACAGTTTCAAGGCATTTGGCCATGTCAGTATCTCACAGAAACTACAGAAAAATACATTTTGAGCGAATCTCTTTTCATTAAAACTCTTGCTGATTTAACTGGTGATAAAGAGGACCCTCATTTTTAGTTAGCGATTAATATGTAAGTGGCACGTGCCATTTTCCATATGTAGGAAGCCTGTGTCAAAGAAGTTATTAACCTCCTGGCTGAGCTATTGAAAACCCTTCTGGAGCTTTCTTCTTTCTCGCCTCTGCTAATGCTTCATGGGAGATTCTATTTCCTTCAGCTCTCTCATCACGAAGACTTTCATCTTGCATTGCTGTGGAGACTCTGACTTTGGCTGATCTTCCCTGTGCCAGGATTTCACAAATGCCAGGAAGCCTCTGAGATCCTCAGATTTAAGGTCCTTTTGAACCTGCTCTGTGAATTTCACCATTAAGGGAGCCTCCCTTAATTTTAGATCCAGCAAATGACCTACTTTTAAAATGCCTGCAGTCTCCTTGAGAGAAGCTTTCAGTTCTAATAACCTGGCATTGGGTGTTATTGAGTAAAGAACAAAATTGGTCTTGTACGTGTTGCAAAAGCAGCGACAGCCACAGCAGCTGCTTGTTATTTATGATGGGCACACATTCCCACCAAAGAGTCCTGCGGAGTGACAGCATGCTTTATGAATCATTTTTACTTGATGTGCATTCAGCAAGATGACAAACAGCATAGACCTACAGTAAGGCAAAAGACATAAAATGAGTCACTGAATAAAACAGTAGAGGGATGGATTTGCTTATAGATCAGACGTGAAAAGTTTCTTAGTAAAATGCTTCCTAGAGTAACTTCTAAAACCCCAAACTTTTATTTCTGCTTCTTTTGTTAATGTTTGGAGATTATGCATTAAAAGCAACATTGTGAGTAAGCATTTGCTTAATAGACAGGAAGTGTCTTTGGACACGCCCCTCATGCGTGTATGTGCATTTCATTCATTTGTGGTAAAATGAGTAGGTGTGTGTGTGTTTTTGGGGAGCAAGCTTAGCCTCAATCACTTCCCTCTCCACTTTTGGTGTGATCACAAGATTGGAAGCTTTCATATCTGTCTGGAACTAACCATTGTTACATCTGTGCTGCTTGTTAACTTGGTTTATTGAAGCAACTTAGAGTCGCAAACTGTGTTTAAAGCTGGCATCTTTCACTAAGAGCCCTCCAGTGTTTGTGCACATAACATTATAAGCTACATTTCAAACTACAGGAAAAGAGATTCCACCTTAACCTCAGGAAGGACTTCCTGAGGGTCAGAGCTGTTCGGCAGTGGAATGTGCTGCTTCAGAGTGTGGTGGAGTCTCCAGAGGCTGGATGGCCATCTGTTGGGAATGCTTTGATGTAGAGTGCATGGCAGGGGATTGGACTGGCTGGTCCCTGTGGTCTCTTCCAACTCTAGGATTCTATGATTCTGTGGTTAAACGTAAGTTATGAGTCAAACCAGAGTCTGGACTTTTGTCAACTGACTGTTGCATGGAGAAGTGTGCTGTGAACAAAATAAGAGGCCTTGGAGAAAAGGGCTGCTCATAGCCAGCAGATTTTGTCCATCTTCCCTTTGTGCATTTGATGTCTCACTTTGGAAAAAAGTACACTTGGTGTTGTAGGGCACCAACAGGATCCCAGCCTTAACTGCAAATGGAAGAAGAACTGATACAATTCGGTGGATTGGCTGTAATTGGTTGACGGACCAAACTCAGAGAGTGCTCACCCAGTTCCTCTTCCTCACAGAGAGAAGTGACTAATGGTTTGTGCCAGGGTTCTTTCCTGGGCCCATTGTTGGTGAACATCTTTATAAATGGCTTAGATAATGGCATAGAAGGCATGCTTATCAAATTGACACATGACACAAAATCAGGAGAGAGGGCAGCAGATACTCCAGAGGACAGAATCAGAATTCAAAATGCCCTTGACAGATTGGAGAACTAGGCCAAAATTATCAAAATGAATTTCAGCAGGGATAAATGCAAGAAACTACATTTAGGCATGAAATGGACAAATACAAAATGGGTGACATCTGGCTGGAAAGCAGTACATGTGAAAAGAACCTAAGAGTCTTAGTAGACTGCAAGCTAAATATGAGTCAGTTGTGTAACGGGGAAGCCAAGGAAACCAATGGAATTCTAGGTTGCATCCATAACGCTATAGTGTCCAGACAGAGGGAAGTAGTGGTGCCACTCTGTTCTGCTTTGGTCAGAGCTCACCTGGACTACTTTGTCAAGTTCTGATCACTACAGTTCAGAAAGGACATTGACGAACTAGAAGGTGTCAAGAGGAGGGTGACCAAGATTGTAAAAGGTCTGGAAACCAAGTTCTATGAGAAATGGCTTAGAAAGCTGGGGATGTTTTGCTTGGAGAAGAGAAGACTGAGAGGTGGTAGAGCAACCATCTTTGAATATCTGAAGGGAAGTCATGTAGAAGATGGAGTTTTCTGCTGCTCCAGAGATCAGAACAGAAACCAGTGGATTCAAATTATTCAAGGCCCAGTTGTTACCGAAGTTCAAGGCCCAGTTGTTACCCAAATCAGATTTGCCCTCAGTCACCTTATTCACCCTGATGATTTGTGCCACTGCCCACTTGTAGCAGAGAAAGGCACACCCTTTCTTTCTTCTTCTGCCATGCTTCTGAAAGTGTGCAGAAAGGCAGGGCTGTCCCCTCCCACGCACCTTGTTTGCATTAGGAAAAATATTGATTTTGTGTATTCAGTAGGGGTGGGGGAAGGTTCAGTGTAGCCTCTGGAAGTTCCCTGGCCCTGTGGTAGGTAAATGCAGTAATGCAAAAATTGCGGTAATAAGATGGTTCAATGGGAGAGCACGGAGAAAGCTGTCACCTTGGAAAGAGACTTGCAAGAAAGGAAGAGAGGCTTGTGCAAGACAGAGTTGCAGTGGAGCTGATGAGAGCCAGTCAGACCCCAGGCTTATTCTCACAGCTGAGGGACACTAGTATAAAGGGTCGTCAAATAGGAAAAAAATGAACATTGGCTGCCTCAAACCCGCCATTCTCCAACCAGAGCTTTAGACTGGGTTCTCCGGATGTGGCAAGGCCCTTAAGCCTCTGCCTGTTTTTCTTGGTCCTTGGTAGCACCTCCCTGTAATCTGATCAACGTGGAGAGATGCAAGCACTCCTCAGCCTCGTGCCTGGCAGGTGTTCAGTGGTGCCATCCAGCACAAAATGGCTTGTTGAGCTCAGGCATCACACTGATGTCCAGGAAATCTTTAGCTGACTCCAGCCAGCATGTCTGGAGCACCTTTGAGGCCATTTCCACACTAGACTGTCATGGTGCTATTATTCCACTTTCAACCTCCCAGGGGATCCTGGGGTTTGCAGTTTAGGGAGGGGCCTTTGAGGCCCCTCCCTAAACTGCAAACCCCAGGATCCCTTGAGAGGTTGAAAGTGGAGTAATAGCGCTATAACAGTCTGGTGTGGAAATGGCCTGTGATGATAGTTTTAGGCTCCTCTTGCTCTGGGGATTACAGCCAGGCAATAAACCTATATCTTTCCTTATTCATGTATCATGCTGGTTCTGTCTTGTTTTAGCTTATTAGCCCATTTTTAAGGAAAGTGTGGCTTGTATCAGTGTAAGCTGACTCACGAGGGTTTATGCTCTAAAAGGCAGACCCTGCATGGGGTTGGATCCAGAGATGTTTTGCATAAGTGGAAGAGCAGTTCAGTTCAGCAAGACAGCCCTGCCAAGTTCTCCCAGTTTCCTCATCCCAGTGCTGCACCTTCTATCGCATGCCATCTTTTTATTACATAGATAAATAATTCATTGTGGATTTTCCATTCAGTAAGTAATTTATCTGTGTGGGCTAAATGTACTTAAAATATAGCTGAGGATTTTCCTCCCTCCTGATGAATCATTTAAACAAGTTCCTCAGCTGAATGCTCTTATATGGATTGAACATATATTCAAGGCAAGCTTGTCTAGTCAAGATAATAATGAAAGTGTGTGTATTTGTGTGTGGGATGAGGAAGGAGGGAGAGAAATATTAACCTCATATTTCAGACGCTGTAGAAAGCTTACTGTACTGTGACATTGTGGAATGAAGGCACAAGCTGGCAGCCTGTTGCTATCTTTTGCACATCTAAATGCTCATAAGAATTGGTTTCACATTTTGACCAATGCAGAAGTCCACTTTCAGTCAAAGGTGGTAGAAACAGAGTTGCAGATAGCATGCTGTTGAGTATGCATTGCCATTATGCTTTGCAGAAACAGGTGTGCATTGTGATCATGTGTATTGCTTTTTTTTTTTTTGCATTTAATTGGGCAGTGTTGCAGCTCATTATGGAAAATCCATCACATAACTATGTGAGTGTAAAGTTATATTCTGTCTCCTTGGTGTTGGGTTGCAGCCACACTGAGGAAATGAAGGCTTGTTTCTAACCCTTAAATAATGAAACAGTCCTTTCTGACTCTCCTTTTTGCTGTGCCTCAAACTCTTGTGTTTTTCCCCCTGGTTTTCCAAAAGAAGCAAATTGTCAACTTTCAGCTGAGGCATGGGTGCAGAGAGAGAGAGAGGAGACCAAGGTTCAACTGATTGCTGGATGCTGGAGCTCACTGGTTGACTTGAGCAAGACTTTGCTCCTCAGCCAACCAGCCTCACAGGTTGGGAAAATACCATTCTCTGGGTGCCTCAGGGAAAGGTTGGGGTGCACAGGAACTACCGAATACAAAGTGTGGGTGGGGAATCAGTTCTCACATTAATGAGATGCAGCCGAAGCCATCAAACAGGTGCCTGGAGATTTGACCTAGAACGGTGTGATGCAGAGTTGCCACTCTTTGTCACAGTACTGGTTCTCTTCCCTTAACATCAATCAGTTTAATTGGTCCTGCTTTTCAGACAAAAACTTGTCTTCTCCCAAAGCAGCTCACAGCAATTAAAACTGAAAGCATATTGCTGCTTGCAGGCACTCTATTTAAATAAAAACTAAGACAAGGGGAGGTGGAGAGGAGGCTGGAGGAGGTTTAACAATGTCAGGACTAATGCTTTACGAGCAGTTACTTCCTTAATTGGATTTGGGGTCCCACTGATCTCTTCTTGTTGGGACAGAGACAGAGCAGCCCTGGGGCCCCTTAGTTGGCAGCTGAGGGGAGATTCCCCTTTGCCTGCAGTCACAGGCCAGGTAAATTTACATCAGTCCCAGTCAACAGGTACCTCTGCTTCTCAGCAGATACAGAGATGCAGTGCCAGGGAAAAAGCAACCGTGGCGACAGGAGCAGTGCTTTGATTTCTGCCAGAACTGCTTTTCCTTGCTGTCAAGAAAGCAGCCGTGACCTGGTTCCCTGGCACCTCTGCTTGTGCTGCTTGGCAGGATGAGGCGGGCATTGCCAAGAGAACGTCCCTGCCTCCCTCTTCTTCTTTCGTTCAAGCCCTTGACGGTCACATTCTCTCCTTCTGCAATGGCCAGAGGCTCTGATGGGCTGGCTGATGAGTCTGCTTCTTCCCCCTGCCTCAAATGAACTTGCAAAACAGAAGCATTACCGTTCCTAAAGACAGAGCATGTGGACTTGATTGCTGCGCGTGGGCGTAATTATATGTCTGTCTTGTCTTTCTCTCCCAGCGCCTAAGTACCTAGGTTCTGTAGGCTATGTTCCAGAGGAAGGAATGGGCAAAAGTGCCTCTGAGTATTCCTTGCCCAAGAAAACCCCGTGAAATTCATTGGGTCACCCTAAGTCAACAGGCACACTCTCTCTCTTTCACACACACATTGTTGTTGTGGTGTGCCTTCAAGTAATTTCTGACTTACGGCGACCATAAAGCAGCCCTATCATAGGGTCTTCTGGGGCTGAGAGTATGCACCCAAGGTCACACAAAGTGGGTTTCTGGGGCCAAAGGGAATCAAATGCTGATCTCCAGGTTCATAGTCCAGTGCTCAGACAACTACACCATGCTGTGCCTGTAACAGTTCTGCAGGATTGTATATGTATAGAATAGTTATTGTATGTGGCCAGTTGTATTCATATCAGCTGTAGCAGTTTAATTTTGTAGCAAAGGAAATCTCAAATTAAGACACATGTACAGTTCAGATTGCTTTTCTTAATGTTCCAATTAATCTTCTTAATTCTTTCAGCATCTTTAACCTGTCTTTCATGCCCACCTCATTGTAGCAACAGGGAAGTTCTTATTATGTACAGTTTAGAGTAACAACTCTAGCAATCTGATCTTGATATCTGAGAACTAAACACAACTCAAGTTACAGTCTTGCGTGGTGTTTGTACACTTCCGGTGATAGGGTAGCAAAGCACAGCAAGAAACCCTGTTCAGAGTAGATGGCGAAACCTACGGAAACCTCGTTCTGGTTGGCAGTCTTGAGCAAGTTGTTGCCTCGTGACCCAAAGCTGGATCAAGGCGTGTTTCTGCCAACCGCCTTTAACAGTCAAATGTTCAGCGGCTGAAGTTTTTGGACCCAGCTAGGGTTCCCCAGATTGATTCTGTATGCAACAAACCTGTTGGGTTTTACTTTCCCACCCAGTTTGGGAAGAAAAGTCACAAGGAAAAAAGTTGCCCAGCCTCCCCAGGCTTGGTTTCCCACTTAGTGGAAGAAAGGGCCGGCACTGGAAGTAAAAGGAGCAGTGCATCTGTATCCCGAATGTGGCACAACAACTTTAAAACCAATAGCACCTAGTAGACTTGTCCTTTTGTACCAAAAACGCAAAAGCCCAGCCTGCCATACTGCTGTGGTGCTGCATGTCATACCACAAAGGCCATCCAGTCCAGCCCCCTTCTGCCATGCAGGAATACACGAACAAAGTACCCCGATGCATGGCCATCCGGCCTCTCTTTAAAAACCTCCAAAGAAGGAGACTCCACCACACTTCCAGGCAGCCCATTCTACTGTTGAACAGCTCTTATCATCAGGGATTTCTTCCTGATGTTAAGGTGGAATCTCTTGTCCTGTAGATTGCTCCATCTCCTAGTCTCTGGAGCAGCAGAAAACAAGCTGGCCCCATCTTCCATTTGACATCCCTTCAAGTATTTAAACATACCTATCATGTTGCCTCTTAACCTTATTTTCTCCAGGCTAAAAATATCCAGCTCCCTAAGCTGCCCTTCATAGGGCTTCATGGTTTCCAGGCCTTCTTCCATTTTGGTCACCCTCCTATTTCAGCTTGTCCATATCTTTCCTAAACTGTGATGCCCAGAACTGGACACGGAGCAATGGATGCAAACTATAGGAAAAGAGATTTCACCTAGACATCAGGAAGAACTTCCTGACGGTAAAAGCCGTTCGATAGTGGAATATGCTTCCTTGAAGAGTGGTGGAATCATCTTCTTTAGAGGTTTTTAAGCAGAGGCTGGATAGCCATTTGCTGGGGGTGCTTTGAGTGTGTGTTCTTGCATGGCAGAAGGGGGTTGGACTGGATGGCCCTTGGGATCTCTTCCAACTCTATGATTTCATACTCTACCAAAATTACTTCTAAAAAGCATGTAACAAGAAGATTTTTGTGCACAACCACATACAGTATCTGATCATGGCAATTCCTGGTGGTGTTATATTTTTCTGAGTTCTTTTTGTGGGAATGAATGTTTTTATGTCTACTGAGCACTATGGAAGAGGCAAAATAATCTTCTCTGCTTTACTAATACTGATGGCTTTTTATTGTTTTTTTGCCTGCTCCTAATAAAATGGCAAAATCAAAGAAATTCCTTATAGTGCAGGACCTTGTAGCTCTATTTGAAACCAGAATTTTAAAACAGTTCAGAATTCAATTTGTAACTCCTGTTTGACTGAGTGGTACTTTTAGTATAGTAATTTTAGCCAAATAAAATTGTGTAATTGTTTTCATATTATATCACACATTTTATGTACTTAAAGTAGTGATGATTTTCAGCTGATAAAGGATGCTAATGTCCCATTTGTCAATTTTGCTGAAGATTTCTGTTTTTTGGAGAGAGGGAACTGAATTTTTTTCCCATGATTGCAAAAATTTCAGAAATTGTACATCTTTACTCAGGAGTGATGGTCTTTATTTGAAAGTAAATTTTAAGTAATCATCCTTCTGTCTCCTCTTCAGGAAAGGTGGTTTGTCACTGAAAACAACGTGGACAAATTCCTGAGCAATCTGCCACCCACTTCCTGCGCTAGCCTGTCTGAGATGGAAGAGCAGCCGTTAATTGAAGTGTTGGATATCTCTGAGGGCAAAAGTCAGATCAGATTAAAGGTAAAGGTTGTTCCACACATATGCCTCACATTCACATACAGCACTGCAGCAACCCATCAAACAGATTTAGGTGAAGTGTGAAGAAAGATTTTGAGATAGGTTTGAATTACATGTGGGAGAACATTTCTAAGTGGCCGTGCCCTTGCACTTCGAATGGATCACAGTTCCAGCGTTATTTGGACATTACAGTCAGCTGCCCAGAGATGGGTACTGGTGTCCTTGTTAGTCTCTTTGTGCTTTTTAAACCTTTCAGGTAAGCCGCAAAAAATGTCTGTCTTGTATCATGCTGGCAAGGAAGAAAGTGCAAAATTGAATATGGACAGGGACTCATGTGGCTCTTCTTCACACCTTCCAAGCACAGGTCATCAAAGAATTTCTTGGTTTCGTGTGGAAATTTCTCAGTAGCTCTTGGAAACTGGCCTGTGCTTGTGTTGTCCCTGTTGGGCTCCTAATTTCTACCACAGTCTCCTTTGTGATAGTAGGGACTGGTGAATCTCCCATGTCAGTGAGGTGCAGTGAATCTGCTGCAGGCTTTAGTTTTAACATTAAAGGAGTTATTCTGGGTGCTGAACCCCACCTCCCAAAGTTTCAGCACCTCAAAGAGCTCCTTTTCAGTTCACATTCCACCACTGCTTTGTGTCATTTAGCCTTATAGTGGTGGCAGCATTATGTTTTCTGATTTATTATCTATTCTAATATTTATAGCAGATCTCTGTTTGATGAGATCTCAAGGCAAAACAGATTGTACAGATTAGAACAATAACAAATAATTTAAATAGACTAAAAATGTACCAAACAAGTTGGCGAGTTAAAAACAGGTTGAGCAAGTTAAAACACTCCTAAAACGTGTTTAGGAGTGAATCAGTGAGGCCCTAAAGGTCTTGGTGAATAGCTGTATTTTTACTTGGTGCAAAATAAAGCCAGTGTTGGTGCTTGTTGGGCTCCAAGGGGAAGGCATTCTGCAGTTGGGGTGCCACAGTTAAGAGGGCCCTCTCCCATGGGCTCACTGGTGAGGCAGAGGATAGAGAGGAGGGTCCCGAGAAAAACCTCAATCCTTGGGTGACCAAAAAGGCCTAGAAACCATGAAGCCCTGTGAAGAGCATCTTAGGGAGCTGGATATGTTTAGCCCGGAGGAGAAAAGAGGTGAAATGATAGCCATGTTTAAATACTTGAAGGGATATCATATGGCCCAAGCTTGTTTTCTGCTGCTCCAGAGACTAGGGCACAGAGCAATGGATTCAAACTGCAAGAAAAGAGACTCTGCCTAAGAACTTCCTGAGGGTAAGAGCAGTATGATAGTGGAATACGCTGCTGCTTGGGAGTGTGGTGGAGTTTCCTTCTTTGGAGGTTTTTAAAAAGAGGCGGGATAGCCAACTGTTGGGAGTGCTTGATTGTGTCTTTCTGCATGGCAGAAGGGGATTGGACTGGATGGCCCTTGGGGTCTCTTCCAACTTTAGGATTCTATCATTGAGGAGTCATGTGTAGCTCTCCGTGCTTCACCCTTGCATCCTGAACTCCTTATGTGCTGCAGTCTGAAGAACCATTATAAACAACCTCGCAAATACTCTGCTTAAAAATTAGAACAAGCATATAAACCCAATAAGAAATATTGATTAAAACTGCCAGGGGAACAGTTGGAGTGTCTGCCTGAAAGAGAGCAGATTGAACCCTGTGGGGCGCTGGATGTTACCCTTGCAAATATTGATTGCTCACGTGTCTCAGCCAGCTTTTATCTTGGACTGGGCCAGAAAAGCTCGTGGCCACTGGTTGGACTTTGCTCCCTGGCCAGCGCAGGGCAGTGGAATGCATTGACTGTATTAAGCAAGGATGCTGAAGAAAGAGTAAACATTCCTATCTGGAGCCCAGCTCTGCTTTCAGGCTCCAGGTGGGTACTTCTGATTCTACTCCTACATATTAAAATAGCATTTCAGTCTTCACAGGCCATTAGTCTTTCAATATTTAGTTGCTTTTCAAATGCTCAGGAGCTCTGTGGATCTGCAGTTTTCCCTCAACTCTTATCCTGCTACCTTTGATTTCTGCTAAGATTGTCGATGTTCTGTCTTTCCAGTCTGAGCCTATACGTGACTACTCAGTGCCTTTGAGTCCAGTGGGGCCTATTGCCAGGTCAGTTATTAAGGATTGGAGCACAACCCACTGCAAGCAGACCAGAGCTTGAAAACTCACTTCCGTAGCCAATACTATCCCCAATCTATGACCTTATTCCCCACCCTGCTCTGCTTGTGCACTCCCATAAAGAGGCACAGATTTATTCTCCAATTTATTTTGGGATGACTTGATAGATGGAGATAACTCATCCTCTGGGTTGACCAAAATCACATCTCTTGGGTTGTCTATGTCGGGGAGTATCATTCTCGGGAAGGCTTAAGGAGCAATCCACAATTTGATAGGTTATTCCCTCATGCCAGCTGACCAAGGCAGGAACTGAAGACTCCAAACTGTTAAAACAATGATTTTCTTGCCTTGTTGGTTGGCTGAGGATTTACCCTCTTGTGAAAAATTAGGAATAATAAGAGGCTAATACTAGTGAACTGCTTCCAGAGCATCCATCACCACTGGAATCTTAGACTCATTGAGCTGGAAGAGAATTCAAGGGCCATCCAGTCCAACCCCATTCTGCCATGTAGGAAGACACAGTCCAAGCACTCCCTTTGACAGATGGGCATTCAGCCTCTGTTTAAAAACCTCCCAGGAGAGTCCACCACACTCCAAGGCAGCCTATCTCACTGTCAAACTGCTCTTAGTTCTTTCCAAACTTTAGGTGGAATCCCTTTGCCTGTAGTTTGAAGCCACTGCTCCATGTCCAAGTCTGTGGAGCAGCAGAAAACAAGCTTGATCCATCCTCCATATGACATCCCTTCAAAAGCTTACGACATTGCTTTCATGCCCCCTCTTAACCTTCTCTTCTCCCGGCTAAACATAAGCTGCTCCCTAAGCCACTCCACATAGAGTTTCATGGTTTCCAGGCCTTTTTTAACTATTTTGGCAAGTATTCTGTGAGCTGGAAAACTGTGTGGGCAGGAGGCCCTCCTGTGTGATGGGGTCTTTCTCTCCTCCTGATTTTCTTGCCTTTTCCTGCCCAAGCAGCTTGTGCATGAAACAGCCCAAAGACCCTAGAGTGGGAAGGATGTGGCCCCCCTGCCCAGCTGCAAGGGGGGGAGATGAACGTGTTGAGTTCAGCCTCCATGCCAGCGTGTAGCTCCGTGGCAAACACCAGCTCTGTGCCTTCGACCGCGGTAGGCCAAGGGCGACTGCATGACGCTCATTTCCTGGTTGTTCTGCCAACTCTTTCTGTGAATTAAGTACCTTACGCTGTGCCCCAGAGGCACTGCTTTCTTTGGCTGTGTAAACGGAAGCCAGTCTGAGGTTTCCAAGTAGCGCGGAAACGTCTTGGCTCAGGTTGTCTGTGGTCACAGGTGGGTGCAGGTGACTTTAACTCAGCCATCAGGGGATCTTTGAGAGTGAGAGGGAGCCACATCAGGTTCCACAGACTCCTGTGGGGCCTCCCCCAAGAAGGGCATATGGGCTAAAATCTTGTTTGGAGTCAAGCAGGCCCACAGAACCAAAGGAGGGACTCTGCTCTAGCTGGAAGCAACAGACTCACAGCCAGCCATACCCAGGATTAGGATTGTTGGGGAAGGAGGCGAAGTTCATGTTTCCCCAGGCATACTACCAAGGGCAGGGAAACCACCTTGATCCTGATTGCTCGCTCTGTGTATGTGTGTGCGTGTGCGTGGGCGCTTAAAACCCAGGGCCCAGCAGTCCCATTGCTGATGGACTAGCAGTAACAGGGGAACAAAGACGGTGCCTGTAGGGTGGGAGGTATTATCAGCCATCATAGCTCTCTAAGGGACCCTGGAGGGTGACACCACCTGAAAAACTTTCAGGACATTTGGAAGCAAAAATGTTTTTCACATTCCTGTCTCCCTTTTTTTTTGGTCCCTGGAAGATGCTGGGAACCACAAATGGCCCTGAGACAAGTTGCCCACTGTCTCTGCCCACCTCATGCAGATGTTGCTGGGGGGAGAATCTGTAACCCCTGCCATGGCCCCTAAGCCAAATCCCAATCAAGAATGCCATTCAGCCAAAGCTGATCTATGTTAGGGAAAGGGTGATGGAAACCTTGCCAGAGTGAATTTGGGCCTCAGCAAGGAAGGAAGGTTGAGAATGGTCAAAGTGTGGCCCTCCAGATGTTGCTGGACTGCAGCTCCCATCAGCCCTAGCCCACACAGCCAATGACGGGGCACACTGGGAACTCCAGTCCTACAACTGAAAAGGCTCTCCCTCCTTTCTCCTTTCCTCCTGCCTCATTAGCCAGGTGCCAAAATGCCTAACTGAACAGCCAGATCCTTCTTCAGCAACTATCAGAACAGTTCAGTCAGCCCTCGGCATCCAGGACAAAAGGCCAGACGCGTCAACTTAAAGCACAACCTCTGCCCAGAAACACACAAGAACCAAGTAGCCCCTGGGCCATGAGAGCTCTGGGCCAAGCGCAAGGTGTTTGCTTCTTCAACCTGCCCAAGTGCACAGCAGTACGTGGTGGCTGCAGTGCAGCCGTGCCTGGAAGCCAGGCCCTCGTGACTTTGTACTTTGGGTTCTGTTGCAGGCTTGCGAAACCCCCGCCAGCTCTTTGTACAGGAAACCCAGCAGCACCACATGAACGTAGAGACCTGCTGGGGAGGAAACCCCCGTTGTTCCTGTTCGGTAGCTGAGCATGCGTTCAGCAGCTGTCCACCTTTAGTCTACAAAAGTAACTTCCCTTCCCTTCTCTTAGCAGGCACAGGAACCTGACAAAACAGAATCCAGGAGAGAGCGTGATGAATACAAGGGCAGCAAACTTTCAACTGATGCAGAAAAATGCCTCGTGCAATCCAAGAGGGTTTCAGGTTCCCTTGCAGCCGTAGAAACAATGGGGCAAGTTGGCAAGGGACCCAGCCATTGTTCGGTACTTGATCTCTGTCACCCCAGCTCGGCAATTCCTCAGGAATCACACAGACATGATTTCCATGAGTCAGAACCTGCTTTCCCAACAAGCGAAAGAGCCACGTCCCCAACGCCAACCCATCTCATTGTGGAGCAGCCTGCTCAGACAGGAGAGGAAAAAGAAGTATATTCAGAGGCAACACAAAACAAACAAGGAAGGGATGGCAGACCGGCACCCCCTGTGATAAAGGAGACCAATATGCAAGATGGAAGCGTGCAGTATATTAGCCAGCATGCCACGCATTGCGCAGTCACCTTTCAGAATGCTTTGTTGTATGAACTGGATTAATGCTGGTGCATTAAGCCCTGAACAGGGCTCAGAAGCTAGGAGAACCTTGAGCACAGATCCTGTCTCTCCTTTGGAGAGCCCGGGAAAAAGGAAGGATAGGCAGAAACCCAACCCCAAGTCTTCCATTCACTTAAAAAATTTACTCCTGGTTTGGTGATTCAGAGATCCCCCGTGGGTTGCTGAATTTCAGAAAGAAGCGGGGCAGCTCCTTCAAGCCAAGTAGGCTTGTTTTGTCCTTGACTTTGGTCTAGCTGGGCAGCAAGGAGTATACTCAAAGGCCAGGGCCAGGCAGTCTTCTCTCAGCGTATTACACTGAGATGCAACTGAGCCTTCTTTAACCAAGAAGTCTAATTAAGCTTGAAGTGTCTTAAAGATTGTGCAGAACCTCGGGTCTTACATGAAGCCTGTTCGCATTTGTAAGACTTGTGTGGGTGATGTATTGTGACACCTTCCCTTCTGCTTTCCCTCCATACCTTTGCCAGCTCTCCTCAACTGAATGACAAACAAGACCTCACTATTTTGACTAAGGCCATTTCCGCACTAGACCGTTATAGTGCTATTATTCCACTTTCAACCTCCTATGGAATCCTGGGCTTTGCAGTTTAGGGAGGGGCCTTTGAGGCCCCTCCCTAAACTGCAAACCCCAGGATTCCATAGGAAGTTGACAGTGGAATAATAGCACTATAACGGTCTGGTGTGGAAATGACCCAACTGCCCCTCTCCAAAGTCTCTACATTTCATGAACACCATCAGAAGAATTCTCAAACAGAAACTGGATAACGGAAAAGGTGGGCCCTCCAGAAGTTGCTTGACTTCAGCTCCCATCAGCCGTTCCCACTGGCTGTGCTCAGGGGGGCTCACTGTAGGCGCAGTCCAGCAGCATCTGGATGGCCAGTTATTCCGCCACACGTCCCTCCTGTGCTGCTTTACCACCTCGCAGATACAAAAATGTACCAGTACCAAGCCACGTAAGCCTGTTAACTTCCAAAGCACCTGCCCAAACAAGTCCTGCCTACCTTACGTGCGTTGAATTTTTCTCTGCTCCTTCAAGAGTTTCATGTCCATCACTTCTACGTTATGCTGAGTATTTGTGGGAAAACTACCACCCCCTGAGAAGCCTGTCTCTCTGAAACCACTGGCATCTCCATATAACCTATTTTGGGTAGCCTGTCTTACCACATTTAAATGGCAGTTCTGTCCACTTAGATGCAGATCTACTGCTTTCAGTGGAACTGCTTTAAAAGCAGGCATGAGTTCAATGGCCGCCTTGTCTGTATCCAGCCCCAGCACAATTTCCACCCCATTGTCAGATCAGGCACAGGAGGGAACAGCTGGATGGACTGCAGTAACCTTCCACCTCTAGAGAAACCATCCACACTGTAGGGTCAGTCATATGCTGAAAGCACTAAGGAGAACAAGACAGGTTCTTCCTGAATGGATTCCCTGCCCCCTTGAATATGTACCTTTCAAAACTGAAGTTTATTTTCAACCTAATCTGTGAAGCTGCCCTTGGTTTTATTTTGCTGAGGACGTCAGAAGCAGAAAGGAGGAGGAAGGAGTCTTGTGGCACTCTTGAGAGTGCGCACTTTATTCGGCCCAGGAGTTAGGTTTACACTGAAATAAACTTGGTAGCGTTAAAGGTACTACATGACACCATTTCCCCTTCCTGCTGTCCTTTTATGATGAAATAAGAGACACGCCACTGTCGCTTTGAAAACTGTAAGACTAGTGCAGAATACAGACTGCTCTACATTTTAACACAAGAATCTTCTTTCCTGATTTTCCACATCATCAGCCAAGCTATTTTTCACACTTCAAAGCAATGTCTACACAAATTACCTACCACTGTTCTCCACCTCCTGGGTCCATTTGGGAATGCTTACACTTTGCAGGGAAAATGTGCAATGCTGGTATTTGTGCCAGTGGTTTACCAGGAGTTAATCAGATTCCTGAACAGATGAAAGACCTTAAAGCCAAGCTTAAGCACTGTGCAAAGTCCCATTTGTTTTCAGTGGAAGATCTCCCCTCCCATGGCCTGAATGAGCTCTAACAGCTATCTGGCTGGAGTGGACCTATTTCCTCAGATGAGGCAGTCCCAGTGATTTCAACAGATCAGTGGCCTCATTTAAGACACCTCTCTGCATTCCTTTAAAGTCATTAACTTAGGAGGCTATCACTGTTAACTCATTTGTGACTGAAACGGTGTGGCAACTCTATACAACCTAATAAAAGTCCACTATATAATCCTAGGAAATGCATTTTCTTTATCAGAGAATCGAGGCCTGGAGTACAGAGTTCATTTTCTAGTATCAGCAACTGGCACAATCCATGAGGACCTGTTTTTTGGGGGGGGGGCGGCACAAGCTTATCTGGAAGAACATCCCAATGAATTGTGCCTTAAAACAGAACTAATAGCTTAGTTCAGTCTCCACAACTTCAGGGCTTTTTTTTAGTGTGCTTCCTTTAACACAATACGGTTGCTTCATATTGTTTGAGGGTTCCAGTTCTCCTTTTCTCTACTCTTTCCTCACTCAAACTTGTTTTTAAACTGTTTGTTAAACTGAGCTGCCAGACCTGAAAGCTGAGTCGTTTCAGTTAAAGGAGGCAAATAGCAGCACAGCTATTTTCAGTTCCACTCCTTAAATAGTAACTGAATTCTTCATGAACACTGTTACCTTTACAACATGTTAATTTTCATGCAAAGCTTTTTAACTTGTAATATTTGACTTCAAATAAAATTGATTCTTCCAAACCAGTACCTTGTAACTTGTATTACAAAAACATGAATTTTTATTCTGTCAGAACCAAAAGAATAAAGAAAAAAGGTTGCATATCTCTACATTAAAGTGAAAAGAAATGGTTTTCCAATTTTTTTTCATATAGCCAGCACATAGCAAATAAAATAGAATGTTGCTCCTGACGATGTTAAGATACCAAATTTCAAGCAAGCCTGTACAAGATTATGGAATACTGAATGACTGGCGTTTCTGGCTGAAAGATAAAGGGGGGAACAGGCCAGTTACAAAGCCAGTGAAAGGCTGCATGTTGCAAAATGAGTGGCTTTGGGTCCCACAGAAAGAGAACCCAGCTGTCTTGGGAACACTCATGGTTCCCCCTTTTTTGAGACCTTCACTTAAAAAAAGAAGAAAAAGAGTTTCTCTGAATATGTTGGGAACACCTCATAAAAAGGCCCAGATAAAAATCTTCAATTATTTCCCCAGTAAACAAATAGAATTTATTCCTTCAACATTCTCCACACTCTGCTTCCGAACGATCTCTTGTGCGATTCCTGCCTTTCCCTATGAAAAGGAGAAAACCCAAGCACATTTTTGTTTCCTTTTTAATGACTGCTCCTGTAACAAGACTAGACAGGCCCAGCCGGGGGAGCAAGAGTCTCTGGCCAAGCAGCCGCCATTCTTCTTCCCCCCTCACTGTAACCGGCGGTAACTTTTGCAGAGTTCGTGGTCCCGAATGTCGCCCCAGCCCCCGTTTTTCACGTGGGGGCTCAGGGGGGCCACCGAGTACCGCTTGCTGACGGCCATGGTCTCGGGAAACAGGTACTGCTGGTTGGCGCTCAGGAGGGCGTCGATCTTGGCACTCTGGGCCGAGGGCTGGCACGCCTTCTTGTGGTGCATGCCGCAGTCGCCCGTGTGGAAGACCCGGGGACCTCGGGCACCAAGACCTTCCAGAAGCGGGGCAGGCAGCTGACCGTCAGGTGCTGGAGGGTCCAGTCCCAGTTGTAGTCGTCGTAGGTGCAGAAGGCCTCGGTGCAGGCGATCAGCTGCCGGTAGGTCTCCCGGTCGAAGGCCATGCCCATGTTGTGCTCGGTGGACTTCCAGGTCTTCAGCTCCGCCTTGTCGGCCCGGCCGGCGAAGGCGCCCGCCCCGTCGGCCCCGCGCACCGGCGCGTAGCTGCCCAGCGAGAGGAGCTGGCACTCGGGGCAGTCCCGCCGGCGCAGGGCCCAGAGGCGGCCCAGGACGTGGAGGAAGTCCGGGGCCAGGTAGTGGTCCTCCTCCAGGAAGAGGACCAGGCCCGGGTGGCGCTCGAGGGCGCGGACGCGCTCCCAGACGAAGTGGAGCTTCCACCACCAGTGGTGCTTGGTCTGCGCGAAGGCGGCCTCGCGGTAGTGGCCGAAGGCGTCCGGGTACTGGGCGTTGAGGCAGCCCAGGCGCAGGGCGGCCGCCCGGCCCGCGTCCCGGGGGCAGTCCCGCGGGTCGGTGCCCGGGAACTCGCCCGGGTAGAGCTGCAGGCTGAAGGGGAAGAAGACCTGCAGCACGGCGCAGAAGTCCACGGCCGCGGCCAGCGCGTTCAGCTCCGGCGACCAGACGTCGTGGCTCAGCACCAGCAGGACGCGCTCCACGCCGGCCGCCCGCCGCAGCGAGGCCAGCAGCAGCCGGAGGTGCTCGGGCCGCTCGTGCACCTGCACCACCACCGCCACCGCCGGCGCCGCCCCGGGCCACCGCCCCGCGTTCCGCACCGGCTGGTCGAAGTTCAGCCGGTAGACCAGCGAGCGCAGCAGCAGCGTCCCGTTGGGGCCCGCGAGGCCGCCCCCCGCCGCCGCCGCCGCCGGGGCCCCGGGCGCCAAGGGCGAGGCGGCGGCGGCGGAGGCGTTGGCCGGGCGGCCGCGGGGCGAGGAGGAGGAAGGCAGGCCGCTGCTCCCGGCGGGGCCCGGCGGCGGGGCGGGCGCGCGGTCCCCCGGGGCCGGAGGGGAGGCCGGCTCCTCCCGCCGCCCGCCGGCCTCGCCCGCCGCGCCGCCCCAGAGGGCCAGCACGCAGGCGGCGGCGCCCAGCGCCAGCACCAGCGCCAGCACCTTGCGCTTGTAGATGCGGAGCCTCATGGCCGCGCCGGCCGGCCGGCCCGCCGCTCGCTCTCCCGCTCACGCCGCCGCCGCCGCCCTGCGCGCCCAACCAGCCCGGCCCGGCGGAGCGGCCGCCCCCGAGGACTCCTGGCTGCGCATCAGCGGAACGGCCGGGCGCCCAACGTCTCCTGCCGCGGCTCGGGCTCGGCCGGCCGCCTCCTCCGCGCGCGCATCGCCCTCGCCCGCTCGGCTCCCTCGCGCGCTCGCTTCCTTCCGGACGCGGAGGGGGAAAGGAGGCGGGCGGGCTCCGCGGAAGGAGGGCCGGAGGCGGCGGCCGCTCCGCCCAGGACGCGCCACCGGCCACGCGCGGGGCTCCGCTCCGGCTTCCCTGGCAGCGCAAACGCAGCGGCGGCGCCGCCTCCCGCTCCTCCTCCTCCTCCTCCTGCAAAGCGCGGCTTCCGGATCCGGCGTGGCTGCTCCGGGTTGGAGGGGAGCGGGGCCCCGGTCCGCCTCTCCCCTCCCCTCCCCTCCCGCGCCGCTCCCGGGGCCGCCCGGGGCCGCCCTGGCCGGGCGCGGCGCGGCTCTGCGTCCCCCTGCCGGGCGCGCCGGGGCTCGCGCCTGCTCCGAGGGGCTCCCGCCGGCGACGCCGCATGTGGGCCAGCGGGTGAGTCAGCCCTCGGGAGAGCCCTGGCGTCGGTGGCTCTCCTCCGGGCGGAGGGAGCAGGCGCGTCGCCCGCCCGGCGGCCCCCGGTTTCTCCTCGGGGCGCGGGATTTTGGTCTCCGGGGAGGCGCGGCGGGCCGAAGGGAGCGGCGCGCTCGGGAGGGCGGGCGCGGGCGAGCCGGGAGGAGGACGGGCGCGGCCCTCAGTGAGCCGAAGGGGCCGCCGCGGCCTCAGCAGCCGGACGGTTGCGCGACCCGCGGAGGACGGGGACGAAGCCGGGCGGGCGGCCGCGCGAGGCGGATGTGCGGCGTAGCCACGGGTAAGGGAGCGCAGCCGCCGGGGCGGGCAGCGGCTCCCCCCGCAGCACATTCTGCCCCAAAACCGTCACGCCAGCGCCCCGCAAAGTCAGAAATGACGCGGGGGCACGCAGCCACAAAGGGGCGGCGGCGGCGGCGGCGGCGGCGGCGGCGGGAGGGCCTTAGGATTCCCGCCTGGCTCTGCGCAGAGCGGACTGGCGCTCGGCGTGAAAGGCCCCCAGGCCCTCGGAGCGGCCCTGGCGCTGGCCTGCCGCGGGGCGAGGGGCGCAGTCGTGCCTTAGAAACAGAAGCCGCCCTCTCCGCGCCTTCCTCCCCTCAGCAGCTTGGAGGGGCCCGTCTGCCCGACCCCAGGCTCGGGCGGTGCTGGAGGAAGTCCTGGAAACGGAGGGAAAAGGTTGAGCCGCGTGGCAGTTCGGGGCCTGGGGACAACGGCACGAGGCGCGGGGAACTCCACCAGCGCAAAAGGGAGCGAGGCCAGGATCGTGCGTTGTGCTGGCAGAGCCCCGAGTTCCTCCAGGTGTGGTTGCGCCTCTTCCCTTTGCCGCTCAAACTCGGTTCTACTTCTTTTCTGGCTGGTACCCCTCGGGGCCATTCTGTAGCCAGGGGAGCAGCCTCCCCTCCTGTGGCTGGCAGCAGAAAGAAGACATCATCACCCTCTTGAACGTCTGGCAGTCCACCAGAAGGTCAGTGAAGGGACCCTTTCCTACCTGTGGGTACACTGTAGGAACACTGTTGTCTGGCTACCCCTCAGCCTCCCCTGGCCACTGAATATTGGGGGCTGCTGTACCAGGTAGCAAGTAATGTCTCAGAGAGGGAGTCTTAGCAGATGGAGGTGCTTAAATTCCTCTCCACCATGAGAAAAATATGAGAAAAAACAAGGAGCAATGGATTCAACCTGCAGGAAAGGAGATTCCACCTGAACCTCAGGAAGAACTTCCTGATGGTCAGGGCTGTCCGGTAGTGGAATCTGCTGCCTCGGAGTGTGGTGGAGTCTCCTTCCTTGGAGGTTTTTAAGCAAAGGCTAGATGGCCATCTGTCAAGAGTGCTTTGAGGGTGTTCCTGCATGGCAGGGGGTTGGACTGGATGGCCCCTGGGGTCTCTTCCAACTCTACATTTCTGTGATTCTATGATTACCTGTGCAGGTGTAGCAGTCAGTTAGACCCGCTTATCCTGCTACCAGGGTGCCAGCCTATGGCCAGGATCAGTACTGCAGTGCAGCCTGAATCATTCTGCTTGGAAAGCTATGCTACACCTGTCCCCTCAGCACCCCCAGACTCACTATTTAGCTGCCACAGCCTCTCCGCAACCCTCCCATGGCTGGTGGAGAGTGTGTGTTGGTGGAGGATTGGACTGGCTGCATCCCTGTGGCCAGAGGCAGGACTGAGATCCTCTGAGATCTTGCCAGGGTCCTCCAGAGGTCTCAGTGGATGCTGGAATCATTCTGTGCTCTTCAGCAGCCCTGTTTGGTGGGGGTGTGAAGTGGCAGAACTGTGACAGGAAGCACTTTGGTCATTACAGGGGGTGGAAGGGAATACCTACCTCTGTAATGACCAAAGGAGACATCTGCAGGTGGATTCACACGTGTGTACGCCACTAACCCAGCAACTGCTTGTGTCTGCTGCGTGGAGCGAGGGAGGTGGGATCTACAGCCCCCCTCTTCAAAGGGAATACCGTTCAGAAAGCCCACCGACATGTTCCCTCCTTCGCTTCTAATGAACCTACTCCTCTTAGGAAGCAGAACTTTGGAAGTTAGTAAAGCCCTAGGACTGCCGTAAGTCAGGAATAACTGGAAGACACACAACAACCACCACCACCACCACAGTTTTTTCCTTCCAAGCTCTGTTTGAAAATGGCGTTCTCCCCTTCTGGAAGCTTTTCCTGCATGTCTGCTACACCTGCTGGTTCTTCTCCTTCAATAAATTAATATTTTTGTCAAAGGGTCGTATTTAGCAGTTTGGCCATAAGTTGCATGTTAACGCCACCCACAACTGGTGTAGGGATGGCCGGAGGATAAGCATCATCTGGTAGCAACACTGCCCCCAAACTGTTTACCAATAGCAGCAAAATGTCTTGTCCTCACTTAAATCATGGAAAGCTCAGAATGAACGAACAGGCCATAAGCTGAATATAAGCTGGTACCGGCAACAAAATTCTAGGTTCTTAATAGTTTCAGGCATTATGTTCTTCAGTTTCTAGTCTTATTCACCTTATGCTGGTTGGTGGCTCTTAGGGCTTTAGAACAAAGTAAGTTCTTGGTTCTTGTGTGAGTATTTGGGCTTTGAGACCGTGTTCTGATTGTATTTTCTCCTGACGTTTCACCTGCATCTGTGGCTGGCATCTTCAGAGGAATGAAGATGCCATTCCTCTGAAGATGCCAGCCACAGATGCAGGCGAAACAGGAGAAAATACAACCAGAACACGGTCTCAAAGCCCAAAAAACTCACAAGAACCAATGGATTCTGGCCATGAACGCCTTCGACTCTACAAAGTAAGCTCTGTTTATGGTGTGCAAGCGTGTGTCGTATCCTCAGAACTCAAAACAGCTGAGGGAACTGAAGAGATACATGCTACTGCTACTCCTTGCTTCCACAGAGCTCCATTCTACATGGGATTAGTCCAAGAATAATCACAATACCACTGTAAGCTACTCCTGAAACTTCATGAATGTATTTATTTTTAATAAAAGGAGAGGATTCCAGCAGAGCTGCCTGGAATGTTACTCAAGAAATTGGCTTCCAAGTACCATACATATCATACTCTTTTACTGCCAAATCTGCATTAGCAGAAGCCCTCCCATTTTGCGCCCTTGCATGACACATTCTACAGATTAAAGTGACAATTTCTGGATGTGGAAACCCACTTGCAAAGGCATTTTATGCTCAGGAAACCAGTTTGTGTACACAAACTTCAATATCCAAAGTGACATTTCTAGCAATCATTCTCCAGCATTTAACCATTTTGCATCAATGCTAGTAAACATTGATGGGATGTATTTAGGACAAGCTTTTTGAAAAAAAAAACCATAGGTATAAAAATTCCACAAACACTTGTACTTTAAAAAAATTATAACACTGTTACGTGTTCAGAGGGAGCACCATGTTGAAGGATTAGCAATTTAACTGTGCTTAAATAACCTGGAGATTTTTTAGACCAAGTTCCATCACTATGCAAGGAACACAGGTTCTTGTTCCAAGCCAGCCAAGCTCCTGAACATATTTTGCACACTGTTTTAACTTAGATAAGCATTACTGTGAGTTTTCTTTTTTGTTGGTTTGTTTCTTCTAAGGACCAACCTTTATAATAGGAGAAAAGTCATTCTCTGTTGGGGCCTAATTCTCAGAGTACTCCAGCACCTTCCAGTCAAAGCACTAACTAGGCAGCAGCAAGGATGAAGGAACACACGCATGTCTTCAAGAACAGAACCTGAAGCTCTCTATAACTCTGACAGGCAAAGAACAGCATCAGGGAAGAGAATGTAGACGAGGAGTTGGCAAAGCACAGCCCTTCAGGTGTTGACTGTACTCTCCAATCTTCTTCACCACTGGCTGTGCTGGATTGGGCTGATGGGAGGTGAAGTCCAACAATATCTAGAGGGCTGTGATTTGCCTACTCCTGGCAAAGACAAACACACAGCCTCTCCTAATCTGAGCCATGTTCTGCTGAAAAGCCAAGATCATGTTCCTTCCTTTTTCTGGATGACAAAAAGGGAAAGAGATAACCTTGCTGTTTTCTTGGCTAATTACACTGTCTGTCTAGTACTGTCTCCTTGCGTTTTGACACCTGGAGCTCGTGCAAGTGTTCCTTACTCAGTGAAGCTTCTCAGATCCCATGACATGTTTGCTTAAAGTAGAGGTCCAGGCAGACATTTTGGGTGTCCAAGGACTACATGATGCTAGCCTGTGGGTTGCAAACACACGTGAGGCCATGTGCTAACACGAACACCCGGTGATTCGCTTGTCTCTGGAAAGGAGGCAGAAGGCCTTATCTCCACCTTCCCCGCTAAGGGCCTGTAAGAAACCAGGAGGCAGGGAATCCTGTAGTGTCAGCGGGGAGGCGCCTGAGCATCCCCAAAAGGCCAGACTTAAGGTTACTGGGAGGCTTGGGCTCAAGGTCACTGGATGCTATGCAAATGTCTGTCCAGAAAATGGGAGTAGCAAGTCAGCGAGCAGAAGTAGCAGACCAGGGGGGCCTCCGTGCCTCCCATGTTATCCACTAAGACAACCGTGTGGGCCACGTTGTGCAGGTTCATAGTCATGGTCGTCTGAATGAAGCAGTCCAGGCAGGCCCACCCACACTGACAGGTCTTCGCCATGTCCAGATCAATGCAGAGGCGAGAAGGAAGGATGCGGGGGCCGTAGGGGATCCTACAAAAGAACCAAGGCTGGGAGTGAATATATGGATCCTGCTGGGAATATTTCAGTGCTCTGAAACACTGCATTAAGCCCCAGCCACAGGCAGTATGGCTACCTGCACCCCAAAAGATACCTGGAGGCCAGACTGAGCTAATTTGTACTGTTCATACTTTTAAATCTGTACTATTTTAATACTGTTGGCCGCCTTGGGTCCCACTGTTGGTAAAAGGCAGGATATAAATAAATCAAATGACAATTAATAATAAGCATCCATTATTTTCCCTACCAACAGACCAAAAAAAATCCAAACCAACCCCTCTCCACTGGAGAAAGACTTAAAGTGTGGCTTTTAAAACGATGCAAGGGCGCACTCCCATGTTATCAGGAAGACAAAGAAAGGAAAACAACTGAAGCATACTGTCAGTATCACTCATATTACAGCAAAGTTACAAAATGGCTAGATTTATGTGCAGCCTTCCAGAGATTGTTGGACTGCAATTTGCAGGAGTCCTACCCAAAACAGTCAGGAGCAAGGAATGCTGTGAGTGGCAGCCCAAAAACACTGGAGACTCACTAGATACCCCCTTGTTGTTGCTGTGTGCTAATGAAGCATGGGCACTGAAAGCCTGAAAGATCTACTGTGAGCTGACCCACAAATACAATATTGTCCTGCTGAAAGCCATCACCCTTCCACTCTTCAGTCCCTGTACGCAAAGAA
Organism: Iguana delicatissima; assembly: GCA_948472985.1. Lineage (NCBI taxonomy): Eukaryota > Metazoa > Chordata > Lepidosauria > Squamata > Iguanidae > Iguana > Iguana delicatissima. Next base: position 181,185 of record CAOKZL010002328.1, on the reverse strand, counting down.
ACTTATTTACCAACACATCACTGAGGTAACATGCTGTGCTTTCAGTGCCAGTGCACAGTATAAATTACAGTATCTGTACTCCCCCCCCCTTTGGCCATAGTACTAATTATTTTGGAAAGTCTTCATGATTTCAGAAAAGACTCATGCCACACCCAAGGGACAGTGGTGGCTTTTTAAAGAAATTAGCACAAAGCCTCCACCCAACTGGGTCATTCTTTGGATTGTTGCAGAAGCTTCTTTGCAAATCGTACTCCTTCCCCAAATTCAGTAGCTTTTGTTGGGGGGGGGGCACCTCAAAGGTCATTTCAGAAGGTTTGTAGGATTTAATACAATTACAAACATCTGGCACAGATGCTGTCTCGGGTCTCATATTGTAAGAAAGGTGGGATATAAATTAACTAGATAAATAAACAAAATAAGACTGAAAGCAGGAGCTGCTGGAAACTGCAGTAAACTGGAACTGGCTGCTGGAAACTAAGCAGACCTTGATTTGACCTCAAAACTCAGTGGGTGTATCTGAGGAGGTTCAACAGAGCTTCACTTATTCTCATGGAAGTGAAACCTAACCTGGATCTATGGTAATTCTCACTAGGCTGTAGATAAAGGCTAGTTCTGTGACATACCTGGGATGGAAGAGCAGCTTTTCTCAACAGCTTCAAACTGCTGACTGCTGTGGAAATTCCCTTGCTGCAAACGGCTCAGCTCATTTGCTTCAGATCTCTGTGTTTTTACTGAAATTACTGAGGATTGTATTGCTGTCGTGTACCTTCAAGTCATTTCTGCCTTATGGCAACCCTAAGGGAACCTAACGTGGGCTTTCTTAGCAGGATTTGCTCAGAGGGTGTTTGCTATGGCCAAGGTCACTCAGTGGCTTCCCATGGCTAAGCTGGGATTTGAACTCTGATCTCACAGAGTCCTAAGCCATTTCCGCAGTAGACTGCTATAGCGCTATGATTCCACCTTCAACATGCTATGGAATCCCTGGGGTTTGCAGTTGAGGGAGGGGCTGGCCGGCCCCTCCCGAAACTGCAAACCCCAGGATTCCAGACGATGTTGAAAGTGGAATCATAGCGCTATAACAGTCTGGTGTCGAAATGGCCCTAGTCCAGTGCTCAAACCACTACATGTTGGCTCTCACTGAGAACTTGCCTACCAAATGTAGTAAAAATGAAAACAAAACCTGCCCAGTAGACCAAAAATCTTATTTACTGATTTCTCGCATGCTCTTGGACATCCTCGTTAACTCTCAACTGGCATGTGATCCCTAGCCACTCTGTTTGCAAATGCAAGTCTACCCTGCTCTTCAGAGATACTGTTCAGGATTGCTGAGATGAGGGCCAGGTTAAAGCCTCACCCCAACACCAGCAATCGTGATCAGGACTCCCAGAGTGGGGAGTATAAGACAAGGCAAAAGATTACATTTACAAGCAGCCTTACGAGTACCCATCGCGTTTACCCACCTTCCTCTTGCCAGAACTGCTCATCACAGTTAATGATAATTTTAACTCTAAATCTGTGCAGGGGAAAGGGAAGAGGAAAGGAAGCTGTTACAATTCCTGGGGTTCTGGGTCACTCTTCCTAATTTTACCTGTAATTGATGATTGTCCTTGCTGCACATTCTGATAAAGTCAGTGGGATTTCTAGCTGCGTGTCGGGAAGGAGTGGGTTGGGCTGCTCAAAAGGATTGCCAAATAAATCCAGGCTCTCGAGGGATAGTTTTGCAAAGTCGCCAGGCAAAAATGGGAGCTTGTTCCGAGCCACCGACAAGAAGCGGAGCTGGCTCAGCTGACCAATCTTGAATGGCAGCCGGATGAGGTGGTTGTCATCTAACTTCAGGTGAACAAGTTCCCGCAGCTGGCAAAACTGTGCTGGAAGTGCTTTGATCCTATTCTGACTAAGATCCAGAGACTGGAGCGACTTTTGGAGGGTGGAGTTGCACAGAGCCACACCAAATGACTCCAGGTCATTGTCCTGAAGATTGAGCTCCTGAAGGCACACAAGGTCCCCAATCGTTGTGGGAAGCTTTTTAATCCGATTGTGGCTCAGGTCCAGTTTCCGGAGGCTTTTCAGGCAAAGCATGCGCATATCGAAGCGTGCTAGTTTGCAGTAGGAGGCTTGGAGATGCTCCAGAGAGTATGGGAAGTTCCGGGTTAAAGGATAATCCTTTCTTGATGTGATGGTCATTTTTGTCTTTGGTTTCTCAACTTCAGAAGCTTTTGGTGGGACCAAGGTGGAGAGTGGTAAGTTTTCCTCACTGGTGCCTAGGTGAGCCAACTTCACTGCAGACAGGAAAGTCTTCAGCTGGCTGGCATTTGCCTGCAGCCAAAAGGGCACACAAAGATCGTCAACAGTTGCAGGTTTACTTTTTTTTCCCTGTGATGCAGGTTTTCCAGGAAAAGTAAAACTAGAAAATTTTCACTCTAAATAATGTTATATGATTTAGCACATTTGGCTTTAATGTAATAAACAAATTCAGAGCTTCATGCGGAAATAATTTTATCAGAATACTTGTAATAAAGAGTAATGTACAGTTCCTCTGTGTTTAATAAAAAATATCTGTACCTGAAAGAATGCCATTCTTTTGTTGAAGCATAACTGTAACAGTTTCATCACTCATTCTTTGCACTACTTACCACTCCAAGCTAAGAAAAACCTGATTGACTACAGCTGTGATGCAAGTCTGTGGGCACAGGCAACGTTTGCCTTGACTACTTGTACCTGTGACTGATTGAGAAGCAAGACATTTTGCAAAACAGAAACAAGCTTAGCAATGTGTTTGCTTGTTAGCCTATTCCTCTGAGCACTACCGTTTGTCAATGCTTGTTTCCCTAGAAGAATAACTAGAAAATAATATCTTAAATTTAGGTCATCTAACATGATTACTTGCAATTACAGCAGTCCAGATAACAATAGATAAGTGTACATTTTCTACCCTACTTCCCTGCTTTATCTGTAAGCTTGCTAGTACTTTTTGAATCGTGATATAAACCTGCAGAAGAGCATCAGGAGGCCAATCTTTAGAAATTAGAAGGTGAAAAGGACAATACAACTTTGTTCAGTATTGTGTCCACCACAATTAACAAACAGTACTGTCACAGCAGTGTAGAATTAGTATGGGTTAAGATAATAGTAAATGAGCCTACAAGAACAAAACCAACTCCTCTGATTAAAGTATATATATGTTTAACAAAGACAATCCCCTTTATGAATACTCTTCTATCAGAAATTTACACTGCAATTCATGGGGCCATCATCCTGGCAAAACTGTCCATTGTGCCAGTCAGGCGAGGCTACTGGGGCAACAAGATCGGAAAGCCTCACACTGTACCTTGCAAGGTAACTGGTCAGTGTGGATCGGTCCTGGTGCGTCTCATCCCTGCGCCACACAGTGCTGGGATTGTGTCTATCCCAGTTCCCAAGAAACTGCTGATGATGGCTGGAATCGATGACTGTTACACCTCAGCCAGGGGGTGCACGGCCACCTTGGGGAACTTCGCAAAGGCCACCTTTGATGCCGTCTCCAAGACCTACAGCTATCTGACCCCTGACCTCTGGAAGGAGACTGTCTTCACCAAATCTCCTTATCAGGAGTTCACTGATCATCTGGCGAAGACTCATGTCTGTACAGAGGACTCAGGCAGCTGCTGGGGCAACTACTTAAGAGCCCGTACTTTTAATAAAGTAACAAAACCACCAAAAAAGAAAAAGAAAAAAAAAGAAACTAAATCAATCATACCCCAAAACACAGAGATTAACTTTTTAAAACTTTTGCTTAAATATGTGTGAATTTAAAATATACCAAAACTGCAGAGAAAATTAGTATTACTGCAAGTGATCTTAAGTCTCTTTTTTGGGAGAAAGGCAAGATATAAATCTTGTGAAAAAAATGTAATAAGGGACTTATAGAATACGGTCCCAGATCAACTGAAGTAATCTGCCTATACTGAATACATAATGAACATGTGCCCTCCCCATCATCATCATCATCATCATCATCATCATCTTATGGTCAAAACTCTCCTGTTTTTTCTTGATTTTTCAATGTCAAGACTAATCCAATGGGCTTCCCTTGACTGCTACATCCAAATTCCAGCAAACCAGCCCCAAGGGTGCTCCAGCTGGAAAAAGTTCAGACATCTTTCTTCAAATGGGGCTGCTAAGACGATCACCCTGAACTGGGCAAGCTCAAAAACCATTGCTCTACACACAGAGGACAAAGCTGTCACCCTAGGCTTGGTCCTACCTTGCTGAGATGGATGTCCACTGCTGGTTCTTTCAGTCTCACAGTGGCTTTTCCTTCCTCCACAAACTTGGTAAAAAGGTGTTCTACATTCTCTCTCAGCTGTTTTAAGGGAAAAGAACACAACAGAATCATAAATCTACAAATAAAAATTCCTGCTGGAAGGGAAACAAGCAATGTGTAAGAACACCAGAGTCTTAGTGATTACCAACCAGATGTGAAAACCACTCTGAAAAGGGGAAGGAATAGCTTCTCTCTACCTCTTTGTGTTTGCTTTGTAAAGCAGGATGAGCAGCTGCCAGAGTTTGGAGAGGCATGTTGTCTCACATGGGACCTTGAAGCAGATTTAAAAAAGAAAACAAAAACAGACTTGTGCAGGAGACAGGGCTGAATACCCTGAAGTCACCAGATTCTGTCTGAACTTGAAAGCTACGCATGGCCAGCTCTGGCTAGTACTTGGATAGGCGACTGCCAATGAATACCAAGTGCGGTGGGCTTTATTTCGGAGAAAGGAACTGGCAAAATCACCTCTGACGATTCCTTGCATAAGAAAACCCTAGGAAAAATTCATGGGGTCACCATAAGTTGGTAGGCACATACATACTGCTGGAGATAGTTGAGTCAGAGGGAACCCCAGTCTGATCCAGCAAAGCTATCTGTTAGTTAGTTGAGCAGTTCTCCACTCCTGGGGAACCTCCTTCTTCACAGGTTTTTAAGCAGAGGCTGGGTGGCCATATGCTGGAGATGCTTCGAGTGTTTGTTCCTGTACGACAGAAGGGGGTTGGACTCAATGGCCATTGTGGCCTCTTCTAACTCTATGTTTCTTTGATTCTACAAAATGCAACCATGCCTCTCCAGCTTTCCATCAGGGATCACAGTGTGGTATTATCCCTGTCTGCACGAGCTGAGAGGAGGAAATGGAAACCCACCAGGCCTGCATTTGACAAAAGCAACTTCGGGAATGGCTCCAGTGCCAAGGAACTATCACTTCAGGAGGATTTTAAAAAAGAGAAAAAGAAAGAAGGCATGGAGACAACAAAGCAGTGGCTGTAGTGTCTCCAAGGCCTCACCCAGCCCTTCGTGTAATGGAGGACGAAGGCTTGTGACTTCTACAAGGGGCCACGAGGTCAGAAAGACCCTCCCCCTGGACATGGTTCCAGACCCCTCAGCCCTGGCTTTAGAAAGAGAAGGGCAGAAAGCCACCTTCTTGCCTCCCAAGGCTGGACGAGCGTGGTCGTCGGGGACTCCAAGTCCCAGAATCCCCAAACAAAATAGCAGCGCCTCCACACCCTGCGGCTGAAGAGGACCGGCCGGCGACCCCTTAAGACCGGAACTCTGGGAGGAGGGCTACTTCTCAGCTGTTTGTTTCATTTATTATATCCGCAGCGCGCCTTCCCCCAGAATGGGACCCAGGGCGGCTTCCAACAATAAACAAACACAAAACATTGAAAGGACATAAAATCATAAAAAACCAAAAGCACCTTCTCACTCCCCAAAAACCTTGTAAGTCCAGAAAACCCCGGCCGCAGACAGGTGGTCAGGCAAAGTAACTTTTCAAGCCCTGGTGCTCAAGTGGAGCGTCTACACACAGGGGAGCCGCCCTGGGAAAGCAAACAGACGAAGCCCCGGTATTAAATGAACCGGCAGGGCGGCGGGGCCCCTCCTCACCTGGTACCTGGAGCCGGGCCGGTGGCGGGCGGTGCTGACCAGGAGGCAGACGCCGCCACTGCCGCCGCCGCCTCCTCCGGGCGGCTTCCCGAGGGACACCAGCGCCCTGACGGCGCGCCCCGGGCCCCGCAGCCCCGCCGAGGGCAGCAGGCGGCTCGCCACCGACACCTCGCACGACAGCCGCATCCTTCCCGGGGGGCTCGGCTCCGGCCCGGCGGGCGGGCGGTTGGCGGAGCGCGGAAGCCGCTCCCCTCGACACTGAGCGACGCTTCCCGCCTCCTGCGCGCGCAGCCACTCTGAGGCGACGGGGCGGCACTTCCGCTTCCGGCTTTTCCAAGCAGGTGCCGGGGACCGTTGGGGCTGTCCCGGTCAGTGCCGGATTAACGCGCTCTTCAGCCTTCTTGTTTCGATCCGTTTCTTTTTTCCCCCAGTTATGCGGATACATTTCTCCTCCGCTTTATCTTCTCTCATCGGGACGGGGTGCGCCCGAAGTGCCCTCATCGAGGCACGAGGAAAAAGAGCGTCAGGCCACTTGGAAAGTCACCATGACAGACCCAGGACCCCTTCCTCGGCAAGCAGGGCCCTCAACGGCCAGGAGCAGTCCCACAGAGATAGGAAAGGACGGACCGGCCTGCGTCGCAATGACTCCGATAAAAGGCTCCCTGGGCCGGAGACCATCCGCGTAGAAGCTGGGAATCCTGTCGAGGAAGCCCTCCCCTACCGTCCAATTTAGTGCGAATACCATTTCTATTTAAAACAGGAGATGCGGGTGATTGCTACGATGGCGTGCATACCGCAATATAGATGTTTGTCTCTTTTTCTAGATCTATTAAAGTCTATTGCTCCGAACAGCTGGATTTCCTCTGTCGCCCCCTAGCAGGGGAGGATAGCATAGCATTCTCGCGTCTGCGCTTGTTTCCTCTTGCTTCAAAACTTGCACCAACGGGGGCCATTTCCGCCCTAGTCTGTCATAGCGCTATGATTCCACTTTCAACATCCTATGGAATCTTGGGGTTTGCAGTTTGGGGAGGGGCTAGATTCCATAGGATGTTGAAAGTGGGATTCCATAGGATGTTGAAAGCGGAATCATAGCGCTGTAACAGGCTAGTGCAGAAATGGCCAGGGTCATCCCTGGGTGTGTTGTGTGCTGGGGACTGTCTCTCTATCTGTCTAATTATCTATCATCATCCCTAAATTGCAAACCCCAGGATTCCATAGGATGTTGAAAGTGGAATCACAGCGCTATGACAGGCTAGTGGGGAAATGGCCTCAGCCTCCCCCTGTTTTGGACGTTCCCCTGATACTGGTCCTGCTGCCGTTGCCCTGCCCACAGCCTCTCTGGGCCATGAGGGCTGCCTGCAAGGCCAGCCGCCCTCCTTTGCAGGAAGGTCTCAGCATTCCCTGCTAGAGAGCTTTAAGGAATGCATTAGGGCAATGGTTCTTAACTTGGGGGTCTGCCACACCATCGCAGCCGCAGCAACAAGGGGTGCAGGTGCTGAAGCTGCTCCCTGATTTGCAAATGAGGGAGCAGTCTGGGTGAGCACGCACGCTGACTGCTGCGTCCCTTTTGTCAGGGATGCGGTAGCAACGCGGGGTGAGCGCCAAGGGTCACCCGGGGTCTGTGCAGGAATTTGAATCCTAGTCTCCAGAAGCCTTGAATGAATAAATAAATAAATATTCAAATATTTAAATCTTGAGTTAAGTCACAGAATCATAAAAATGTAGAGTTGGAAGAGACCACAAGGGCCATCCAGTCCAACCCCCTGCCATGAAGGAAAACCCTCAAAGCCCTCCCGACAAGTGGCCATCCAGCCTCCGCTTAAAAACCTCCAAAGAGGGAGACTCCACCACACTCCGTGGCAGCACATTCCACTGCCGGACAGCCCTGACCGTCAGGAAATTCCTCCTGAGGTTCAGGCGGAATCTCCCCTCCTGCAGCTTGCATCCATTGCTCCTTGTCCTGGTCTCAAGAGCAGGAGAAAACAAGCCCACTCCCTCCTTGACATGACACCCCTTCAAATATTTAAACATGGCTATCATGTCCCCTCTCAACCTTCTTGGTGGTCCTGGCCAGCAAATTATATTTACAGCCCAGGTGTCTCCAGTAAAGAAAAGATTAAGAACCACTGCACTAGAGAATTCTAAGTCTCACACCAAACTACAGATCCTAGAATTTCGTAAGACAGAGTCCTGGCGGTTAAACTGGGATCAGAGTGATGCAATTCTGCAGTGTGAATACACCCAGATCTCACAGGAGAGAGTCATAGAATCATGGAAGGGGCCACAAGGGCCATCCAGTCCAACCCTCTTCTGCCATGCAGGAATGCCCAACTGAACCACTCCTGAGAGATACCCTCCCAGCCTCTGTTTAAAGACCTCCAGAGAGGGAGACTCCACCACACCCATTGAGGCACTTTAAGGAGAAGTACCTAGAACTCTCAGTCAGAGAGCTCTAGCACCTCATAAAACAACACATCCCAGGATTCCATAGGCTGCAGCCATCAGAGTTCACAGAATCGTAGAATCATAGAGTTGGAAGAGACCCCAGGGGCCATTGAGTCCAACCCCCTGCTATGTAGGAACACCCATCAAAGTATTCCCAACAGATGGACATCCAGCCTCTCCTTAAAAACCTCCAAAGAAGGAGACTCCACCACACTCCACTGGGGCAGCAGCAGATTCCACTGCTGCACAGCCCTGACTGTCAGGAAGTTCTTCCTGAGGTTCAAGGGAAATCTCCTTTCCTGCAGCTTGAATCCATTGCTCCTTGTCCTAGTCTCTGGAGCGGCAGAGAACAAGCCTGCTCCCTCCTCAACATGACATCCCTTCAAATATTTAAACATGGCTATCACGCCCCCTCTTAACCTTCTCTTCTGCAGACTAAACATCCCCAGCTCCCTAAGCCGTTCTTCATAGGGCTTCATGACTTCCAGACCCTTCACCATTTTGGTTGCCCTCCTCTGCATACGTTCCAGCTTGTTGATATTCTCCTTCAACTGAGGTGCCCAGAACTGGACACAGGATTCCAAATGAGGCCTAACCAATGCAGAGTAGTGTAAGTACAGCCAGCAGCTCTCTCCCAGGGTCTACAATTTATTAATTTATCACATCAAATTGATATCTCCACATGGCTAATATTAGAAATCATTCCATGTGTCTGACAGGGTCACTGAAAGTGCACGCAGGCAGGAAGTTAAAACTTTGGTCAAGCCAAAGGTGATTCAGACTAAATCTGTCACGTGGGCCAGGGATTCCTGGAAGACATTAGGACCATCAAACAGACAAAAGGGCCCTTTTGCACTGATATGGCAACTCAATAGAATCACAATCAGCCTGCCGAATGTAGGCAATTTCACTCTACCTGGGCCTTTTGTCGCATTTGGTCAGTGTCATCCACAAAGGACTGAGAAAACATTTAGCCTGAGATGTTGGTCATTGAAGGCTTTTGATCTAGCCTCCTGTACTATTGTTCTCCCAGGGAGAGAACTAGCCCTCCAGGTATATTTTTTCTATAAAAACCCCATGTTTTTATCTGTTCATGGGTTCATTCACATTTTCCTCCTGAATCCCTGTCAGTTTGTCTTGCCTCACCCCCCCTTCCCCCATTTTGAGTTTCATCGCTTTGAATCTCCAGTTTTTCAACATTGGGTCCCTTGGGCATTAAATCAAGGTAAAGTATTGCCTCTGAACACTCCAAACAAAATCCCTATCAATTTTCCTTTCTTTTTCTTTAGCTCTTGAATGAATGTGTGAGGGTGTTTGTTGTTGTTTGCTTTAATTACTGAGGGTTTAATAAAATCTTTAAACTGAACAACCTGCCTAGTTCTTGGCGTGGTCTGACTCTGTAAAATCTGGGTTACAAGGTCCTGCAAAGTTACCCTGCCTCTCGTATAGCTAAAACAGTGCTCTGAGCTGATTTTCCCCACAATTTTGACAGATTTTAGGAATCCCTTAAGGGAGCCCCCTAGCAAGCAGGGTAACAGATGAGTGGTACCATTACCTCCCTCGATCTAGACACCAGACTCCTATTGAGGCAACCAAGAATCTCATTGGCTTTCTTGGCTGCCGCATCACACTGCTGACTCATGTTCAGCTTCTAATCTACCAAGACTCCTAGATCCCTTTCGCACGTACTGCTATCCAGCCACGTGTCCCCCATGCTATACTTGTGCCTTTCATTTTGTCTGCCTAAGTGTAGGACCTTACATTTCTCTTTGTTGAAATTCATTTTGTTAGCTTTGGCCCAGCTCTCCAATCTGTCAAGGTTGTTTTGAAATTTGATCCTGTCCTCTGGGGCATTAGCAACCCCTCCCAATTTGGTGTCATCTGCAAATTTGATCAGCATGCCCTCCACTCCTTCATCCAAGTCACTGATGAAGATGTTGAACAGCACCAGGCCCAGGACGGAACCCTGTGGCCCCCCACTAGTCACTTCTCTCCAGGATGAAAAGCAGCCATTCGTAATCACCTTTTGGGTTCAGTCGGTCAACCAATTACAAATCCAGCTAACAGTAGCCCTGTCCAGTCTACATTTTCCTAGCTTCTTTGCAAGAATGTCATGGCGAACTTTGTCAAAGGCTTTACCGAGGTGAAGATACGTTACGTCTACAGCATTCCTTCATCTATCAAGCCTGTAACCCTATCATAAAAAGAGGTAAGATTAGTCTGGCATGACTTATTTCTGAGAAACCCATGCTGGCTTTTAGTGACTATGGCATTGCTTTCTAAGTAATTACAGACTGACTGTTTAATGATCTGCTCTAGGATCTTTCCCGGTATTGATGTCAGGCTGACTGGGCAATAATCATTAGGGTCCTCTTTTTTCCCCTTCTTGAAGATGGGGATGACATTTGCCCTCCTCCAGTCTGCTGGGACTTCTCCTGTTCTCCAAGAGTTCTGAAACATTATTGCAAGTGGTCCAGAAATGACTTCTGCCAGCTCTTTTAATATCCTTGGATGTGATTCATCTGGCCCTGTGGACTTGAATTCATCTAGTTTAGCCAGATATTCCTGTACTACTTCTCTACTTATTCTATGCTGCATTTCCCTTGCTTGTTCACCTGCTCCCCATCCCCCAGGTTGAGTACTTCTATCCTTTTGGGAGAAAACTGAGGCAAAGAAGGTATTGAGTAGCTCTGCCTGTTCACTCCCCCCCATTATTAATTGGTCACCTTCTCCATGCAGTGATCCTAGGAGTAGGATAATAGCACTGTACCTGTGTAATACGGCAAGACCCCTTGTAGCAGTGGGGACAGTATGGCCCACAGGCTTCCCAAGCCTCCTCAAAAGCCCCTCCATCTCCAAAGTATTCTGACTTTTATCACATATGCCCCGAAACAGTCACTTAGCTTGAACTGGACCACCGCAGAAGTCCTCCTTTCACACCATACAGTTACAGCACTATGCTTCCATTTTAACTGATGTGGCAGTATCCTATGGGATTTGCAGCTTAGGGAATTCTCAGCCAGAGAGTTCCTCTCGTGCCTAATCAGACTACAAGTCCCAGGATTCCACAGGAGACATCCATGGCAATTAAAGGGAAATCACGGTCCTTTAATTATGGAGCACAAAAGGGCCTTTAATTTGAAGTTTAGCTACTTTCTGAGATGTAGTTCCAAGGGCCATTTAGCAATGGATCTCTCTCACAGGGATCTAGGAGCAACGGTCTTCTTACTTGTGCTCTGTTGCCAGGGACCCCCAAAGGTGCCTCCAAGTTGTTGTGTTTCCCTTACCATGAAGAATGGTTCCAGAGGGCCCCCTCCCACTGCAATCAGCCACAACAGAGGACTGTGGAGCTATTCCGTGGCCCCCTCCTTAGCAGACCTGCTCCGTCCTCCCAGAGGACACATTTATCATGTCGTGCGGAAACACTGCCTCATTTACAAATCATTTTTTCAGTGGGAAAGGGAGGTGACTCTTGCCATTTCCGCACCAGCCTGTTATAGCGCTATGAAAGCGGAATCATAGCGCTATAAGAACCTCGTGCGGAAATGGCGTTTGTCTTGATTTTGTTGTTTCCTGAGTTTTCCCCACTGCTTCCTTATTTTTCTTTATTTTTTCCGAACGGAGGAAAACTTGGGAGAGGATGAAGTAGCAGCATGTTTTCCCACTCACATGAGGAACTATCTGAAAATAAACATTTCTGGGGTGAAAAACAGGTGTGTATGTATATATGGAACACACCCACCAGCATTCCCGATTGGGCAGTCCCAGTCAGTTGCCTGGCATCCTGCTTTTTTGGTGGCTTTTGAAATGTCACAGCTTCTCTCTCCTGCTTTCCCATTTGTCCTGAGTTAACTTGGTAGCTGCAAAAGCAGTCCATCTTCTAATATATCAAAGTCAAAGTTGGCCGGCTGTGAAGAGCCCGTGGAATCCTGGCGTTGGCAGTTTAAGGGAGGGACCTCTAGAATTCTCAGCCAGAGAGCTCTTGGGCCTCAGGTCGGTTGCTACGGAGATGGGGGCCTAGCAGCAAGGAGGAGGGCAGTGCCTTTCCCTCAGGAACCCAACCTCTGCTTGTTAATAACTCTGAATACAGATTGGATTGGGGAATATGGGGAAAAGTTGCAGGTACTGAACAAGATAGCTTGGGGAATTAGAGACACAGGAGCTCCAATCTTTCCCACAAGTATTATCTATGAGAAAATAAAATCCTGGGCAACGCCAGGTATAGACGCTAGTAGAATTATAAAATCATAGAACCGGAAGGGGTCCCTCAGAGGCTAACAGGACGAACCCCCCTGCTCAGCGCAGGATTACCAGCCAAAGCATCCCCGGCAGGGAGCTCCCCAGACCCTTTTGGAAGACGTCCAGAGAAGGAGACCCCCACCATCTCTCTAGCCAAATGGCTCCATGGCTGAACCACCCTCACTGCCAAGAAGGTCCTGCTAACGGTTAATCCAAATCTACTGTCCTGTAACTTCCAACCGTAAGACCTTGTCCCACCCTCTGGGGCAGCAGAGAACAGGCCCGCCCCGCTCTTCTCCGTGGCCGCCCCTGGGGTATTGAAAGAGGGCCATCATGCCGCCCTTCAGTCTCCTCTTCACCAAGCTGGATGGGCCCAGCTTCTCCAGCCTTCCTCTCGCCTCTTGTTCTCCACCCGTCTTCTCAGGAGCAGTTGACTTGGCAGAGGGGGAAAAGGGACGGGAAGGGACCGGACCGCGCCCCCCCCCCGCAAGGCTCCTCCGGGCAAAGCCGGCCGCCGGGGCCTCTCCTCCCGGGGGGGGTCTGACCAACGGGGGAGGGCTTCGGCCACACTGGCCGCACGCGACCTGGCCCCACCCGTCCCAGCTCCGCCTCTAGGATGCCGAAGAGGGTCACTTCAAAGGAGGCCCAGGGCCCGCTCCCTGGAAGCTGCCCCTGGAACCTGGAGCGAGCTTTTCTTATTTTTTGCTTTGGTTTGGTATCAATGGTAGTACGGGGGGGGCCGCCTGGAACCCCCCCTTCCCCATCGGCCCTCCCGCCTCCACCTGCCCAGAAAAGGCGGCTGTCGCTCAGTGGGGGGGGGGTCCCTACGGCTCCCTCCTGCTGCTGCTGCTGCTGCAGCCCCCGGTCGTGCCAACTCCATTCAACCAGAACAAAACTGTCTCAGCAGTGTCCCCGCTCCTCCTTTCCCGTTCAGCCGGAACAGAACGGTCTCAAAAGTTTCTGTCGGGGCTACAGCCCCCAGCATCCCGAGCTGAGGTCCGCTCCCCCCTCCTTTCCAGTCCCTTTCGGGGCGACCACTCCCAGCGGCCGCTGGGGCCGGGAGCTGAAGCGCTGCTTCCCGGCGCAGCCGGGCTCCGAGCGCGGCCAGGGCCGGGCGTGCGGGCGACGGGGCCGGCGTCGCTGGGGGCCGGGGGGCGGAGGGCCCCCGGCCAAGCCGCCCCTTTGCGCCGCCGCCGCCGCCGCCGGGCTGCCCTGCCTCCTGCTGGCGGCGGCGGGGAAATTCCCGGGCGCCGGGCGGCAGTTCCGGCGGCGGCCGGCAGGAGCCGCTGCGGAGGCGGGGCGGCATCGCGGCCGGGGGCGGCGGGGGGCTCCCCGGCGCCCGCCCGCGGGGTCTCGGGCGGCTCCGCGGCTGAGGAATCGCGGCCGAGGGGCGAGGGCGAGGGCGGGGCGGTCGGCAGGGGGGATGGCGCCCCGCGCCCTCCGGGGGCCCCCCACAGCCTGCGCCCCACAGCCAGAGCCTCCTCCCCCCGCCCCGCCCCGCCCCGCCCCGTCCCTGCCGCCTCCCCCGCCCCGCTCCCCGGCACCGGGCGCAAAAGAAAAGAGAGGCTGGGTCTCGCTGTCTTGCCCAGGCTACGCTGCAGCGGCTATTCACAGGCGCGGTCCCACTACTGATCGGCACGGGAGTTTTGACCTGCTCCGTCTCCGACCTGGGCCGGTTCACCCCTCCTTAGGCAACCTGGTGGCCCCCGGCTCCCCGGGGATCACCATATTGATGCCGAACTTAGTGCGGACACCCGATCGGCATAGCCCACGGCAGCCCAGAACTCCTGAGCTCAAGCGATCCGCCAGCCTCAGCCTCCCGAGTAGCTGGATTACAGGCTCGCGCCACCGCGCCCGGCTGGCCGGCCAGCCGCGCCCGCCCTACTCGAGGCGGAGGAGCCCGCGCGTCACGGCGGGGGCGGGGCCGGGGCCGTCCCCGGAGGCGGAGCCTCGGCCGCGACGTCACCCGAGGGGAGGGGAGGGGAGGGAGGGGCGGGGAGGGCAGCAGGGGGAGGGGGAGGGGGAGCCGCTCCCGCCCCTCCTCCTGCTCCCCCTCCCGCTCCTCCCGCGCTCGAGCCTGCGCGCTGGGCCTGCCGGGCGGAGCCGGCCCGGCGGGTCTCTCTGCGCCTGCGCGGGCCCGCCCGCCCTTTCTCTTCCCTGCCGAGGCGCCGCGCGTCGCCCCGTCGCCCCTCTCGCTCGCCATGGGCCACCAGCAGCTCTACTGGAGCCACCCGCGGAAGTTCGGGCAGGGCTCGCGGTCCTGGTGGGTCTCCCCGCGGGGGGAGGGCGGGGGGCCGGGGCGCGGGGCTGCCCCGGCGGAGCCGCCGTTCCGCGGCCTGGCCGCCGCCCGCTCCTCCGGCCGGGCCGGGCCGGGCCGGGCCGGGCCTTCTCCCATTCCCCCCGAGGGTCTTCACCGTGGGGCTCCTCCGGCCGGGCCGGGCCGGGCCGGGCCTTCTCCCGTTCCCCCCGTCCCTCCGAGGGTCTTCACCGTGGGGTTCCTCCGGCCGGGCCGGGCCGGACCGGGCCGGGCCTTCTCCCGTTCCCCCCGTCCCTCCGAGGGTCTTCTCCGTGGGGCGGCTCCGGGCCGCGTGCGTGTGGACTGACACGTGTCTCCTTCCCTCCTTGCAGCCGCGTGTGCTCGAACCGCCACGGCCTGATCCGCAAGTACGGGCTGAACATGTGCCGGCAGTGCTTCCGCCAGTACGCCAAGGACATCGGCTTCGTCAAGGTGGGCGGAGCGGAGGGACCCGGGGGTCGCTCGGCAGCGGGGGGAGGTCTGGAGCGCCCCCGGCTGTGGCTGCCGGAGGGCTCCCCGCCGGGGCCCCGGGGAGGGCTCGGGGTGCCCCCTCCCGGGGTGCTGGACCGCGGGGCCCGTCAGCCTCCCCCCCCACCCACCCACGCGCCCGCGTGGCGGCGACGGAGGCCCCAGCTCGGCCCGGAGCGAAGAAGGGCCGCGGAAGGCGGGTCGGGGAGGCAGCCGCGCTCCCCCGGGCTCGGATCCCTTAACGGCGGGGGGGCTGCAGGCAGAGAAAGGCCGAGCCTCCCGGCGGGGGAAAGAGGCGCTGGCGGGGTCTCCCCCTGTGAAGTGCATGAAGGGGGAGGCGTGGCCGTGTTGGTGCGGCTCCCGAGGCAGAAGGGTCCTGCAGCGCCTTTGGGGGGTCGCAGAAGCTTTCCTAGACTTGAATCCGCTCCGCGCATCCGCTGCAGTAACCTAGCCTACGAAAGCTTACGGTGGCAGCTTCTCTGTTCGTGCCAGCAGTGGGGCAAGACCCCTTTGTGGGGCTGAGGGATGTTGGAGGAGCCCCAGTTAGCGGGTGGGTTCAGGGGCTGGTGTGGCAGGAGAAAGGAAGACTCCAGTCTGCAGAAAGAGGGTTCGCGCTCACCCCTTTGCCTTCTTCCCTCCTTCCAGTTGGACTGAAGGACCCTCTGCAGAGGCAGCAGAAGTACCGCAGAAGTGCCCACCTTTGGGGTGATACACGTTCATAGATTCTGTGGAGGCATGTGAAGCGGCCGGCAGACCTGGAGGACTTCTGCAGATGAACGTCTCTTCCTGTACATGCTACTGTGTGCATAAGAATAAAAAATATTTTGTGTTTCCAGGGCTCTTCTCAAGTTTGTTACCCACTCCTGACTATACTGTTTTTTAGCCCCCAAGTGCAGTCTTTTATCACTTGGGGGTTTTTCCATTGGATCTCCAGCTTTGAGGGAGCAAGTTGTAAAATCTTTTTGTGCTTCACAGGTTAAAATGTAAAATTGGAGGTACTTATTGCATTCATCCAATTATCAAATGTAGTTTAGATTTATATAATACAAGGAGTGGCATATCTGCATTCTTGCTGAGGGCATCCTGTACCTTTATTTGCTTATACATAAAATACAGTACTATACAGGAGATCTCTGGGAGCTAACGAAGAAATGAGTAGGACACTGCAGCTTCGCACTGAGCGCTGTGCCCGGCCTCCTGCCATTTCACAGATCTTTGTGTCTCTTTCCAGCCTCGTGTCCTGTTTGTTGGCCACTTCTGCTGAGTATGAGACACAAAGGTGGAGAGAGACTGAGGATCTGAGAGACAAACCAGCAGGAGTGGTGCAGCTGCCACCTCACAGGTAGAAGCAGGCGAGTGGCAACAAAAAGATTCTAGCTTTTGGTTTTCCAGATGAGGAATACTCAGCCTGTATATTGCAGATTTGTCAGCAATATGTGAAAAGACATCTGTCTCTCTCTGTCCTTTTCATCAAGTCCCCATGAGCCAGTGGATGTTCTAAATCCACGTCTGAATACGGTAGCAGGCTCTATAGAAGTTAACAACCTGGGACCCAAGATGGTAGAATCCAAAAGCATAGCCATGTTAGTCTGGATCAGTATGCAAAGAGATTTTGTAGCACCTGTCAGACTAATGGAAGGAGGTTTGTAGTGTAAGCTTCTATAGACTGGGCTTACTTAATCAGATTCAAGAGATACTGCAAGTGGAGTTCAGTCTTTGAAATCTGTAGCCCTCTAGATATTGGGCTGCCATTTCCTGTGCTAGCTAGAAATGATGGAGCTGGCAATCTAACAACAGCTGGAGGGCCACCATCAGCCAATTCACTCCTGTAGCATCTCAAAAGAATTCCAACTGTGCCTTACACATCCGGCTGACTTTGAAATGTCAGTTTGTCCCAAACAAGACATTGGGTCTGTTGACAGGGGCTGGACACTGTGACTGCATTATTCCAGTGTTTTGTTACCCACGCTCACACCAAGTCTGGCTGTTGAAAGTGCTGCTGTTAAACTTTCAAGATCTCAATGGCCTGGGGGCTGCTTGCTTGAAGTTCCTCTCCGTTTACATAGAGACCTCATTTTCAAGATCCCCCATGAAAGCCATTTCTCTGGGTACACCAGATCACTGGCAAGGCAATGGTCTTTTCAGTGGTGGGGTCCTAGATGCCCTCCCCAGAATGACTCACCTGGCACCTGTGCTGTCATCATTTCAGCACCAGCGGCCTTTTCACATGCCACAATTACAGCCACAATCATTACAGAATTCTGGGAGGCACCAGAACAATATATGAATTCTAAATGCACCTCACCAAACTCCCTCCCAGGATTGCATAGGAGGCAGCCATGGCTGAAAGTGGAATCATAGTGCTATTACTTTGTAGTGTGAAAGGGCCCCAGCTAAAGACCTTTCCTGTCCTCAAGCTTTCAAAACTTGATATTTTTTATTCTTACGATCTTGGAGTTTCAGATCTGAATCTGCATGCTGCTACAAGTTATTTTTATTTTTTAGACTGTTGATAATTGCCCTGCATTTAGAATTTTAAAAAAATCTTTTCATGTAGTACAGTCCTCCATATTCCCAGTTTGACTTTTGTGAATATGATTATTCATGAGACGTGCCCACGTGCCTTCTCCCCATTCATCTCATCCCATTCCCTTTAGTTTTCGGAGAAGTGGAGAAGGAAGGCAAGGAAACGAAGGGGGGGCATGCAAGAGCCTTTCTCCTCCCTTCCCCTGGTTGCCCCTCACGTTCCCTTGCCTCTGGCTTCAGCACTGAAAATCCACGCCAAGGCAAAAGGCAAGGAAATGGAGAGGGGGTGGCAGCTTGTGCAAGCCCTCCTTCTCCCCTCCAGAGCTCCCCCAGTGCAGAAAAGGCAAGGGAGCCCCAGAAAGGAGTGGGAGGGGATGGGGGACTCATTAGTGGTTTTTTCCATTTTCGCAAGGGTTCTGCTCCCCGAACCCTCATGAAAGCGGAAGGGGCACTGTATTTCTTTGTGACTGTACACCATCTAGGAAGCATTTTTGTTAGTTGGTGACACATAAACCTGGTAAATAATATATGCATAGATTATGGGTAATCAAATTATTCACATAATTAAAGCTATTCAAGAAAAATACACACTGAAAACACAAAACCATAGCAAAACAGACAATTGATTATAACTTGTAATCTCTACAGGGTTGAAGGCCTTTAGGTATTATTTGTTGTTTATTATGATTTGTGTTATGAGTCAAGTTTTTTCTACATTCTAAAAATTTGCATCAGTTCTTTGCTTGGATACTCCAATGAGCACTGAGGGATGTGTTCATTTTCCTTTTTCCTCTGTTTCTTTCCGTTGGGCCAGTGGTTCTCAACCTGTGGGTCCCCAGATGTTTTTGGACTTCAGCTCCCAGAAGCCCTGAGCATTGACCACAGTGGCTGGGGCTTCTGGGAGCTGAAGTCCACAAACATCTGGGGACCCACAGGTTGAGAACCACTGCATTGGGCTAAACCTTGATAAAGGACAGATTTCTTCCATGCTTTCAATGATGTGGTTCATCTCTTCACTACTTGATCCATCTTGGATGGATCCTTGTTCTTCCCCCTTCCTTGTTCTTCCCCTTTCTGGTGGCGTTCCCCTGAATTTCCCTCGTCTTTAGTCTCCCACCCATCACCTGTTGGAATAAAGAGAAAAACTCAGGAAAGGGTGTTACCACCGCGATCTGGTCTGGCCTTTGGTGAACCAAAGATACCATTTTTGATATCATAATTCGACCTTCTGCCACCAGCCAAGTGTTTGTGAGGCCCCGCCGAACGAGCGCGAAGCTAGGCATGGATGATACTTGTTGCTATCAAACTCCAGATATAGCCAGATCTGCTTCAGGGGAGACCTCCTGAAACAGACACCTCGATTACAAACGCACAGTAAAACAAAAGGACTCTCTGCCTGAGAGGACGCCCTGGCGAGCTAGGCACTTAACGGCCGAGCTAGCCGCATCTACATACCGGCCATACCATTGTCAATTCGGCATATAATTCAATCATGCAAATTCCGACCTTTCGGAGGCTTTGTCTCCAGCCCAAAACTTATTGTTCTCACCAGAGACCAGTCTAGCCTCGGTCGTCCTTTTCCCTATAAAACCCCCCAGTTTTGGTAGTTCAGTGGACTTCGCTGGACCTGGCTGAACTCCACTGGAACTCTTGCTGAAAATCACTTGCTGGAATCGCTTGAAGCTCCCGTCGGATCTTCTTCCTCGCCTCACTGCCACTTGGTCCAGCAGATTCCCCTCGGTCTCCACGCCGGGTTTCTTTCCTTCTCTTCAATCGGTGTCTCCAGGACTTCGGACAAGTGGCGCATTGCCCATTCCCCAAATTCTCTTTCTTTCCTTTTCTAGTTAGGAGTGTGTTTGTGTTTTTATTATTTTGTGTTTAGTAAATACTGTTAGTATTTTGAAACTGCTCAACTCCTCACTGACTTGAACCGGTATACATAGGATAAAAGATCCCGCTGTGTTGCCCTGCCTTTCGTTAGCCGAGAGAGTGCTCCAGCTAATTTTCCCCATCTTGCTTGTTATTTGGTTATTTGAGCGCCCCTTCCGGGACCCCCAATTCGCAGGGTAACAAGGGGGAAAATAAAAACAGTCCAGCCACACGTAAATGGCAGCTGAGACCCTGCATCAGAGAGATTTTGCACACATGCTAAAGTCAGCATTATTTTATATGCTTTTAGGTTGTTTTGAATTGTTTGGTTTCATGCAATAAGTAATGTAATTTTAGTCAACCGAACTGGCAAAAGGCCTGGGAACTGTGCCCTGTGAGGTGAGGCTTAGGGAGCCGGGTATGTTTAGCCTAGAGAAGAGAAGGTTAAGAGGTGACATGACAGCTACGTTTAAAGATTTGAAAGGATGTTTTATAGATGGAGCAAGCTTTTTTTCTCCTGGTCCAGAGAGTAGGACACAGCGCAATGGCTTCACACTACAGGAAAAGAGACTCCATGTAAATATGAGGAAGAGCTTCCTGATGGTAAGATCTGTATGGCAGTGGCATACATTTCCCTGAAGTGTGGTGGAGTCTCCTCCTTTGAAAGGTTTTAAAGAGCGTTGTATGGCTATCTGCCAGAAGTGTTTTGCTTTGTGTTTTCCTGCACGGCAGAATGGGGTTGGATTGGATGGCCCTTGGGGGTCTCTTCCAGCTCTGATTCTACGCTTTTAAAATCATTGTTTTAAACTTCTAAACTGATTTTATCATAGGCTGCCCTGAGATCCTCAGATACAGAGTGGTATAGAAATATTTTAATAAATTAAAAAGAAACTGGGCATACTTCCAAATGTACCTTCACTGTACACAATGCCCATCCATGCACGCCAAGGCTCCACTCCACTCCGTTTTCACAAGATTGAATTGAACACAGACCTCCCGTATTGCACAAATACACCCAATTGTTCCCAGAGAGGAATTCATGCGGGCGTTCTGACTGGGGTGTGTGTGTGTGTGTGTGTGTGTGTGTGTGTGTTTCATTTGTATACAGCCTTTCTTAAAAACAATTAAAATCTGTGCACAGAACAATATTAAATCATTTTAAAGTTTAAAAAGAGAAGACAGAGAAGGGCCTGTCTGGACACTCAAGAGTTCTACTGGGAGAGAGGGTCCTTCAAATAACCTGGACTCCAACCACAGGTACCTCCATTTTCCACTGCAGTTCCTCTCAAAATGGCGACGTCGCCATTTTGAGAGGGTCTGCAGAAGACACTTAAGGCTTGCTGGGGAGGGGGAATAATTGGCCCACTCTCTAAAGAGCTCCAAATGTGAAAATCAGGTGGAGAACTTGAAGCTTTAACCATTTTTCTCTGATCCCACCCTGCCCACTGGAGCCCACCCTGCCCATACAGTTTTCACCATGCACTGAAGAAACATATCTGAAGAAGGAAGCCATCTTCTGCTTCCTCCAAGGCATGGACAAGGGGCTTGTTCATGTCTTTGAGGTCTGAGAGGTGGTCACGTTTGGGGACCTGGGGGTTCTTCTTTGACGGAAGCAAACAAACCAGTTATTTCTGCTTATTCTTGCTAAAATAAATAGTTCAGCTGTCCAGTCCTCACCCATTTTAACTGAGCTTTGTTACTGTTTTGCTGCAGAGATGGTGTTAACGCAGTTTGTGCAAGACTGCGTGAAAATGCCCCTGCAAAGAGGAAGAGATCTCAAAGGAGACCATTCGCTCCATTAGGCCATTTCCGCACTAGCCTGTTAAAGCGCTATGATTCCACTTCCAACATCCTATGGAATGGGATCCTGGGGTTTGCAGTTTTGGGAGGGGCCTCAAAGGCCAGCCTCAAGGGCCGCTCCCTAAAGTGCAAACCTCAGGATTCCATAGGATGTTGAAAGTGGAATCATAGCGCTATAACAGGCTAGTGCGGAAATGGCCACAGTCTCCAGCAAAGTACCCAGACACTCCCCTCTCCCTTCTTCCTTGGCTTCTCTTTTTTTCTGCTCAGGTTCTCTCCTTCCACAGAAGCCACTTTGGGTCTCCATGAGCCCACTTTATGTGGACAGTTCATGCCAATGTAAACATTTTTTTCCCCTTGGCTGTTGTTTATGCTTTCAGGCGACAGTCAGAAACAATTTTTTTAAAGTCAATTTACATATTAATCACCCTGGCAAGGCACTTGTCTGCTATTCACGTCTACCTGGGGCTTGCTCCCAGAAAGGGATGCAGCTGAGAGCATTAAAGAAGAATGCAACAGAAAACGCCAACAAGGCACAACTGTAATCTGAAAACTGGTTCACAATTATGTTTTGATGTCCTTTGTTAGAGAAAAATTCTCAACAATTATGCAGATACACAGCAAGGCATTCTTCTGTCATTCCGTACGAAGAATTGTGTCTCTACACTGGGGGTGTGAATGCCTGGGAAAAACCAGGAAAAAAAATCAGAAAAAAAAGTTCATTTTCCTCTCATTTTTTCACAAAGCTTATTTTTTTTTCCACTGAAAAATTTATGGAAAGTGGATTGTGGAATTTTTTTTTTTTATAAAAACGTTTGATGCAAGGTGTCCACATATTTACTGCCCGCAAAAGAAGAGGATTTTCATGTAAGATTACAGCCATTTCCGCACTGGACTGCTATAGGGCTATTATTCCACTTTCAACCTCCTGTGGAATTCTGAGGTTTGTAGTTCACTGAGGTCAAAGAGCTCTCAGGCTGAGAATTCTAAATGGCCCTCCCTGAACTACAAACCCCAGAATTCCACAGGATGTTGAAAGTGGAATAATAGCACTATAGCAGTGTAGTGCGGAAATGGCCTATGTACAGTATCAATTTGTGACGATTTATGGTTTTGGTTTCCTTTTTTTCCGCCCTTTTTACGTAAAGGAGTACAGGACCTCTGCTTGGCTCTATGAAGAACTGGAGGAGACAATAATTTCCTCTATATTACAAATGTTGACGGCTCCTCGTTTTTTTGGAGCAAAACTGGCCAAACCAAAGAGATTCCTTATAATTCAGAGATGTGTAACTCCATTTTTAGCAAAAATTTTTTCAAAAAGAATGTAAGTTCAATTTGTAATTATATTCTGAATAAACTGTACTTTTGATATAACAAACATTGGCCAGTTTTCTGTATCAGCTACTTAGTTAAATAAACTAAGTTTACTTAACTTGGTTAAGTGAACTTAACCCCCCCACACACCCGATGGAAACTTCATCACCTGTGCTGATTGCTGGCAGAAGGGACCTCCTTCTCCCCACGTAGTTGATGCCCCGTAAAGTAAATCTGAGGTGGGGCGAAGTTAGGACCGTGGCAAAAGTTTCACACCCGTGGCTAAGTACTAACTGCAAATACGGAACAGTTATGACTTGCCATGGCTGTAACTCTCTACGCACTTGCCTTGCAGACAATTTCATAGTCCTGAAGGCGGAGGAGAGGGAAAAGGGGGGCTGCTATTTTAGGTCTGATCTTAACCAACAATGACGACCTGGTTAACGGGGTGGAGATGGCTGGATCCTTAGGTGGAAGTGACCGTGTTCTCTTGGAGTTTATTACACAGCAGAAAGACGAAGCCAAGTGTAGGCAGACACGCATTCCAGACTTTAAGAAAGCTGATTTCAGCAAACTTAGGGAAATACACCCTACGAGGAGCGGCTTACGGAGCTGGGTATGTTTAGTCTGCGGAAGAGAAGTTTCAGAGGGGACACGAGAGCCGTGCTTAAATATTTGAAGAGATGTCATGTAAAGGAAGGAGCCGGTTTGTTTTCCGCTGCTCCAGAGACTAGGACAAGGAGCACTGGATTCAAGCTGCAGGAAAGGAGATTCCACCTGAAGCTCAGGAAGAACTTTGGTGAGAGCTGTCCGGCAGTGGAAGAGGCTGCCTCCATGGAGTGTGGTTGAGCCTCCTCCTTCTTTGGAGGTCTTTAAGCAGAGGCTGGAGGACCATCTGTTGGGAATGCTTAGATGGAGGTTGGACTGGATGGCCCCTGGGGTCTCTTCCAACTCTATAGTTAAGTAATTAGGTGTCATCTTGTGGTCAGGCATACTGAAAGGGAAAGGAGTTTATGATGGATGGGAGTTTCTTAAAAGTGAGATGTTGAAGGCACAATTTCTAACAATTCCAGTGAAGAGGAAAAATGGGAGGTGTCTAAATAATCCGGGATGGATGTCTAATGAACATTCAGTGCAGCTAAGAGTTAAAAGGCATGTGTAGAAGAAATGGAACAAGGGGGGAATCATGAAAGAGGAACAAATAGCCAGCTAGTTTAGGAAGAAAGTCAGAAAAGCCAAAGCACAGAATGAGCGCAAGCCCAATAGAGAATTTTTAAAAATGAAAACGTATTCCCTCATGGCAGAATGGGGTTGGACTGGATGACCCATGGGTTCTCTTCCAACTCTCTGATTCTTCAAATGTTCCATCAGGTTTACAGAGGGCAGGAAAGGTCATTTAATTAAGTATATTTAAATGAGTACCTGGTGTAAAATGCCAGCCATGATTTTTTGCCAAATCAAGTTATATGTAAAGGACTTTAAGGTCCTGTTGTAACAAAGTAAGTGGTTTGTAAAGTGTGATAATATTGCATTTTTCAATTTTTCCCCAAACTTCCTTTTTTCTGGAAAAGTCCTCTCCCCATGGCTTTGAAATTTCTCCAAATTTTACATCTCTATTCCATGGCAACCTGAGATCTTTCTGTCAAGGTACACTGTGACTTGTTGTTGTGTGCCTTCAACTCATTTCTGCAATAACAGAGACACTAATGCGATCACTTTTTTTTTTTTTTACGAGAATGCAATCACTTACTGGCCTCTACTGTTTGCAAGTAGCAAAGATCCTGCACAGCATTCCTGCACAGCAGACCACCACTAAATCTTTTAATCCAGCTCCTTCTGAGTCAGAAGCGACCCAGACCTCATTATTAGATTATGTTGGCATTGTGCCTTCCCTCCAACATTTCACAGATGAAAACTGGGACACGTGTGGGCAAACCACAGCAGAGCGTGGTCAAGATGGCAAAAGTTATTAAGGAGGAAGAAGAGGCAAGTTAGGAACGGCTACAGCAGCTTGCTTTTGCCTGATCCTCCTGGGAAGGGCAAGATTCCACCTCTTCTCTCTTCTCCTCCACTGAGTTGACGGAGGCCACAATATTTCTGCACTTGGAGCTCAGTATCCAGCAATCCAAGTGAGCCAAGGTCAAAGCAGGGAATGTGGGAGGAGGTTAGAGAAACTGGGACATTTTAAAAGCAGCTGGAAAAGTGAGACAGCACAGGATTAATTTGGACTGTCCCTCACAAACCGGGACAGTTGTATCCTGAGCCAAAATTCATTACGCATTAAGGTATCAGATTTGCAACTCGACTATTCCTAATAATGCACACATGTACGGAAACCACATTTTGTGGAGGGAGATTTAAGCTATAAAAGAACTGAAAACAATTTACAAGTAAACTGACAGGCAATTAAGAATCCACATGGCAGGAACACACTAGGAAAGCTACCCTAGCTTCTTGGGAATATCACAGATTAAAGTTTCAGCATAAATAAAATGGAGGCTTTACACAGAATGACAAGTTCAGGAACCCTCAGTTAACAAAGAAGCTATACTTGGTTTTCTATGGGAAAAATGACCGCAAGCAACTACAATTAACCAATCAAGCAGTTTGGCAGCTAAGCAAGTGATTTCTCGCCGCAAACAGAATATAAGACAACAGAATGTGAAATGGAGATGTTTACTTTTGTATTTATATGATAGCTGAAGAACTTCTCCAATGAAGATATACAATCTCACTGAAAGGTATTACATGAAATTACAGTTGTACCTACTGTTGGTTTTCCTTGTTGCATTCTTTGTTTTTCCTAGGCATCTCTCTCTCTCCGAACATAAGAAATGCTTAGGCTGCAGACACACTGGCAATTTTGTGTGGCAGAGTCGTACAAAAAGGAAGTTTAGAGGAATATTATTTCCACAAAGGATGCACTTGGGCTTACTTATTGAGTGAAATGTATGTCTTACTTTTATGCCACTTACCCTTCCACTGGTTGATGCCTCCCATGTCAGTAAAGCAACGAATCCACTCAGGATTTATTTACTCCAGGCTTTCAGGAGCTCTCCAAGGCGGAGAACCCTATTCCTAAATACATCCAGCTCCTTTAAAGCTAGCCAAAACCTAGAATGGACTCACTGCCCCCCTGACATGGGAGCCACCAACTAACATTGCCTGTAACACTACAGAAAGAAATCCCAAATTTGAAGATGAAAACCCAATACAAAAATGTATGATAAGTCCAGAAGCAGACAGTCTTGGCTCAGACTGACAGCAAGGCCTTGCCTAACTGAGAGTGATAGCAGCAAGACACACAATGCCACGACAAAGAAATTGTCATTGGAAATCCTGTTGTTCAAAGTGGTTTTTGCCAGAATGTTCCAAAATATGACCATCCACAAACAGCAAACGGAGCAAATGGGAGAGGTCTCATTGGACAACTCCGTTTTGCCATCCTACATTTCCAGCAAAGCACCCAGAACAGTCCAAAAGAGGCACAGGGGATTGGTCGACCAGTTAATTCCCAGAATTACCGTGTGTGTCCTTTTCCAAAACAATCCTCTGAAATGTGTCCTTGTACAATCCACTCTTTGTGTTCCCACATGCTGTCTTACACAGCAAGGAAAGTTTCAGCTCGCGGTGAGACTGTCCACATTCTTGGCTTCCACTTCATGGATTTTGCGATGCTTATTCAGGTTGGCTCTCTGGATGAAGCTTTTCCCACAATCCAAGCACTCATACGGTTTCTCCCCTGTGTGTATTCTCTGGTGGCGATTAAGGTTTGAATTGCTGCTGAACCGTCTCCCGCATACAGGGCACTTATGCGGTTTCTCGCCAGTGTGGATTCTCTGGTGACGATACAGTACTGAACTGGACCGGAAGGTTTTCCCGCAGGAGGAGCATTCATAAGGCTTCTCCCCAGTGTGGGTTCTCTGATGAATAATGAGCTTTGAGCTGGAAAGGAAGAATTTCCCACAGGCCAAACATTTGTGCGCCTTTGCTCCTGTCCGACGACTCCTATGCACACCAGAGCTCTGACCAAAATTTTTCCCATAAGCTCTGCAGGAATTCCGTTTTTTACCAGCGTCCATTTCTGTCTGGACTGTGGTTACAATCAGGGCCTTGTACTCTTCCCCGTAAGGTCCAGATTCACCTGCTTCGCTCCTTGCGTCGTTTCTCTGTTGGTGCTCTGGCCTCTCTTGATTGCTGGAAGCACCTTCCTGAACACAACATTCAGAAACAACCTCTTCAGCCTTCCATCGGGACACCCTACACGGCTCCACTCGTTCTGAATCTTCTGCCATGCATCTTTCCCTCCCATACATGGCCATCCATCCCTTACCTGGTTGAGAAACAAGAGAATCCCACATGACTTATTCCCTGGCCTGGATGAAAAAAGGAATTGACAAGTTAGAGAAAACAAAGACACTTAAAACTGGGAGGCAAGAAGAACCCACCCAAGATCACAAAGGTACAGAGAAGCATCCATTATGCACGGCACTTTCCTAAGAATTTGAACTGACTGCACAACACGGGTGCCATTCTGACTCCAAATAAAAATATAGCCCTAGGGATCTAATTTATTTCGTCCACGCTTCCGTATCTCCTGGGTTTGAATTATTCTAAGTAGTTTTAAATCAGCTTGCTTTAGCTTAATATGTTTTAACTCATTTAAATCACTCTTAGTCTTTCAAATGGTTTTAAACTGGTAAAGCTGATTTTATTGTGGGCTGCCCCGAGATCCCCGAATGTAGGACAGGATATAAACAGCTAACTAAATAACAACTAATTAACCAAATCATGCAAAGATAGAGCAGAAGAAACATACGCCTTACTCTCATTATTTTACAACAGAAAGCCCACCCGCCCCAAAAGCTGGAAAGTCTGGGGCTGCCAGGCTGAAAACTGATGGGGGCTCCTATACTTTTTAATGGTTGCGTAGAAGAGGAAATTTCAGCAGAGCTCGCTTGTCACTTGGCCGGGTGACAAGCAGGTGTTAAAGGGACAGGAGCCCTCTCCTGATTTCTATCTGGCAACCCATGAGACTCATGCAGACCTAAGTTGCCAGTGTTGCTAGCAGTAGAAGAGTACAGACCAAATGGACAGTGTTTACCACCCGTGTCCCTGGTCTACTCTTCAGTGCCTCGGACAGTTCAGTTCACAGAGGGTCTTGCCTGCTTAAATGTCTAAGCTATAAAGAAATTCTCCCTTTGTCTTTCCGCATTTGCTTAACTAGTCCCCCATTCTGAATTCCAGATGACTTTAAGGGTTGTTCCTGTTGTCAGTCACCCGTCCTACTAAAAATTATGCTGACGTTAAACTGGTAAAGTCAAGGCCTAGGTTCCCGCCGTTCTCTGTAACGATATTCCTTGCACTTCACTGCCGAGCAAATGTACGTGCGATACAGGGTTCCTTCTTCATTGTTAACCAGAGGTTATTATCAATCATGTATCAGAATCTTACTCCTGGGAAAGCAAATATTCTTGCACATGCAGTGCATGATCTACGAGCTCACCATCATCCCAAACCTATTTAATCCCTCCCTTGTTTCAATTAAGTGTTCTTCCTTTCGCTCATGTAAGAAAAGCACTTGACTGCATTCTTGTGGAGCAGGGGGAGTCCCTTTGGCCAAAGTTGGGGACCTTTCCAGGCTGATTCAGAGCTCACCTGCAATCGTATGGATTACCCGGGGTAGTCTGTGCAAACCTAATATTTTAGGTCTCGCCCTGTGTGTTTTTCCTAACAGTTTTCAGGGTTGGTGCCGTAACCTTTTTATCTAGAGCAGAGCTTTCTAAACTTGTCATGTTGGTGACACACTTTTTAGACATGCATCATTTCACGACACAGTAATTCAGTTTTACTAGCAAACTGCAGGTTAAACTGGCCCCATTATAAGAGATACGGACACATACATAAATTGTAATAATAAAATATAGGGAGACACAATATATCTCATTAAACTTTTAATATATTTTTAAAAATGTATGATTCATAAATAATAACGTACATTTCCAAGATTGTAGGTGACACACCTACACACTTCAGGCAACACACCAACATGTCGCAGCACACCATTTAGGAAGCCCTGATCTAGAGTTTATGGCCAACTGTGGGTTCAAGTCCACAGTATGGTGCCTGTTTCTCACCTGCAGTCCAGCTGGGTGTTTCCTGCCCTACAGAGCCCCTATTCTCCCCTAACTTATCAGACATAAAAGTCAAGTAACCCGCTGACTTCCCTCAGCTCCCACAGTCCTTTCCCAGTTCTTGAGTCCATTTCTGGCAAAAGGCCAGGCTGCCTGCTGGCTCCCCGATCTTCTCTCAGAAGGAGAGGGGCCTCTGCTTGGCCAGCTGGCCGCAGAAGGCATCAGATCGCCAGGCTGCGCCACGCAGGGCCCGTCGGCTGATTCTGAGGACAGCCAAGTCTCCAAGTGCTCTATAGACGGCCTTTGTTTACTACTAGTGTATTTATCCGGCATTGCCCGGGATTTTATTTTCTCATAGGTAACACTTGTTAGAAATACCTTAGGAATTCCCTTCCCTTCGGAATTAGATGCCGTTGAAATACACAGATTGGAGATCCTGTGTCTCTAATTCTCCAAACTGTCTCCTCCAGTATCTGTGACTTTTCTCCATAGTCCCCAATCCAGTTTGTATTCAGAGTTGTTAACGTGCAGAGGTTGGGTTCCTCTTTGCCCTCCTCCTTGCTGCTAGGCCTCGTCTCCACAGCAAATGGCCTGAGGCCCAAGGGCTCTCTGGCTGAGAATTCTAAAGGCCCCTTCCCTGACCGGCCAACCCCAGGATTCCATAGAATCCTTCACGGCCAGCCATTCGTATGAGGTCTTCTCACCTCACTCAGCCAATCATACGAGGTCTACGCCTGCCTGATGCAGACAAACAGACATGATCACTCACAAACTTTGACTTTTATACAGTAGACTTAAAACAAGCCCTAATAAATAAAGACTATCTGCAAAGCACTTGAAGACTTATCTCCCCTTTTCCCCTTTGGATTCTGTTACGTGCTCTCCAGTATTTCTGTTTGGCCTTGTTGTTTTTGGCTTCTTGGTCTTACTTTTTTTTTTTAAGTCTGTTTGCCCACTAAAAGCAGCCCTGACCTGATAGAAAAGTTACCTCTGGGCTAGGGTAAATTCTCCAAATTCCCTTGCTGGCACAGCTGCTGGCCATTTTGAGGGGGATCGCGGGACCTGAACCCAGAAAGGTATATTTTTCAAGTGCTGCCTTCATCACTTTCTCTATTCCACTCCTCCAGATTTAACCCAGACAGTTTCTCTCCCTTTAATAATAATAATGTCAATAACGACGACACACATTGAGGGTCTCTTATCCAAAATGTTTGGGACCAGAAGTGTTCCGTACTTTGGACTTTTTTTTAAATTTTGGAATGCTTGTATTTGCGTATATGTGCATCATGAGATATCTCAGAGATGTAACCCAAGATTGATTTTTCCTCCCTGCAACCCTCCATCAGAATTCTTATTTTGTCTAAATAAAGACAAAAAACAGAGCCAGCAGAGAGGACAGGCAATAAACAGTCCTTCTAAGTGTCCTTGTTCCTTTTCTCTGCTTGCCATCCCTCTCCAGTCTTGCATCTCGTTCGTTCACCGCTTGTGTTAGGTATGAGATGCCAGGCTGCAGAGAAACTAGGGATCTGTGACATGGTGGGAATCCACACCTCCCGCCATTTCACAGATCCTTACACCTCTCTCCCCCTCTCTCTCCAGCCTCATGTCTCTCACATCTCCCCCTGCCTCTCTCTGGGGGGACCCCCAGCCGCCCGCTTCCACCTTGAGCAGGACAGCCACAGCTGCTGCTGCTGTCCTGAAGGCAGAAGCAGGCAGCTGATGGCAAAAAGTTCATGGGATTTTTTTGGGGGGGGTGGATTTCCAGATAAGGGAGGCTCAACCGGTAATAATAACTCATTTATAATTTATAGCTCATACCCAAACTGGGACTCAAGAGTTGCTTACAAAATACATACATGTAAGTTAAAGTGCAGCTATCCAAAGAGTTAAAACCATTTAAAATTAAACTATTAGAAACACAAAATATATTTTTGAAATACTCCAAGTCACAGCTAAACTGAGTGGATATTTGGACAATGCAGAGTTGGAAGGCAAGAAGCCCAAGCTATAATCCTGGCTATCTTGAGCTACTGTGACACCCTGGCACATTCTCGAAGGATGTTCCCTCTTGCAATGGGAGACTAAAAGGTAAATGCAAAAAGGAAACAGTTTCTCAGACTACCTCCAAAACCTTGGGAGTGTTTTCTGAGTTTCCCCTCCACCATCACCACCACATCCCACTTTTCTCCCTAGAAACCAAAAGGCAGCCCAGAGGTTCTAAGGACAGACCAGCTCTGGAGCAACCTGAAGAGAGAGAAGGAAACCCCAATGAAGACCACCCCGTAAGAGTGAAGGCGCAAGGCCTTCCTTCTTACCCAAAAGACTGGCATCACTGTCATCTTCTTGCTTGGTTTCAACGTACAGGTGCGTCTGCTCAGTACCTGCTGGAGCACGTTCTATTTCGGAAAAATTCACAGCCCCCGCCTCCGAAGCCACCTGCAAGTGCAGGAAGGAGCTTTTAGAAAGACCGCACTGGAAGCATGGCTACATACACCCCCTTGAGAACTGAGGTCTCCAGGAAGGACCCTCCTCTGCTGCCCAAGAGTGGGGCAATACAGAGTGGGAGAGAGGACATGGGAGAGGGCCTTCTCGGTTGTGGCACCCCCACGCTGGAATGCCTTCCCTTGGAGCCAGACAGGTGCCGACACTGTCTTCATTTGGGTGCCAGATAAAAGTGGGCTTTTTACTAACGTCTTCGAGAACTAATTTACTTCAAAATGCACATGGTTTTACATCACTGTAGTTCTTAAACTCACTCTGACACCTGTCTTGTGTAACATGACCATATCAGGTCTACATTATTCATGCTTTTAATCTGGAAGTGTCTTCTTAGATCAGCAGTTCTTAACCTGTGGTCCCGGGGACCACAATGTCCTCACAGGGGCTCCGCGAAGACTTGAAGAAATATTATGAGATTTTACAGTTAAAATAGAATGAAAGAAATAAAGGAAGGAAGGAAGGAAGGAAGGAAGGAAGGACGGAAGGAAGGACGGAAGGAAGGAAGACAAAGCTGTACATAATCGTTCCAATTAAAAAAAAACTGGTCCAGGACTCCCTTTGTCTTTTCTAGGAGACATAAAACTCTCATAAGAACACAAGAGCATCCAAGTTGGATCAGCTCAAGTGTCTCTCTTTCTCATCAAATATTCTTTTAGCACCGAAACCAATCCATTTTCTGTGGGAAGCCCATGAATGAGTAGAGTTGCCAGAATGAAGACTGGACAGGGTTGTACAGAATTTCAGTAGCTGTTGCTTGTTATCCAACCAGGCAACAAGCAAGACCAAGAATCATAGAATCATAGGGTTGGAAGAGACCCCAAGAGCCATCCGATCCAACCCCATGCTGCCAAGCAGTCAAAACACTTCCATACAGCCTCTATTTAAAAAACCTCCAAGGAAGGAGGCTTCATCACACTCAGAAGCAATGTATTCCACTGTCAAACTGTTCTTATCACCAAGAAGTACTTTCTAAAGTTTAGGGGAATCTCTTTTCCTGTAGTTTGAATCCACTGCTCCATGTCCTAATCTCTGGAGCAGCACAAAACAGGCTTGCTCCATCCTCTTTATGACATCTTTTCAATATTTAAACATGGCTATCATGTCACCTCTTAACTTTCTCTTCTCCAGGCTGAACATACCCAACTACCTAACTCAGCCCTTACAGGGTATGGTTGAAACTTCCTTGTCTGTAAAATCATTAAAGGCACCGAAGCCCTCTCCAGTTTTTACTTTGGCAACTCTGCCATCAAGACATGAGTGCCACTGCACCCTTTGTCCCCATTCCCCAGCAAACAGAGGTATACTGCCTCTGACATTTGATATACAGCTGTCTTGGGCCATTTCCGCACTAGACTGTTATAGTGCTGTCATTCCACTTTCAACATCCTATGGAATCGTGGGGTTTGCAGTTTAGGGAGGGGCCTTTGAGGATTCCATAGGATGTTAAAAGTGGACTGATAGCGCTATAACAGTCTAGTGCGGAGATGGCCTTGATTCGCCTGTCCTCCATGAATTTTTCTAAGCCATCCATGTTAGCAGCCTTCATGACACCTTGTGGCAGTGAGTTCCATCGGTTTAACTGTGGTGCAGGAGACTTTCTTCTTCTCTGTCCCGAATCTCCACCCCTACATTCTGAGCCATGGAGGAACTCCGCAGCAAGAGGCCCTCACCTGCCTTCCTCGTCCCTCAACCTCTGGCTGCCTCAGCAGAAACTCCTCGGCTAGGGCCACAGCCTGGGAGCAAGTCTCCGGGCCCCGGGCCCTCACCCAGCTCTGGATCTTCGGGGGCAGGACCACCAGGAACTGCTCCAGGATCAGCAGCTCCAAGATCTGCTCCTTGGTGTGCCTCTCGACCTTCAGCCACCGACGGCAGAGTTGCTGGAGCTGGTGGTAAACGGCTCTTGGCCCCCCGGCCTCCAGGTAGCCGAAGTGCCGGAAGCGCTGGCGGCTCTTCTCCCTGCTGAAGGTGTCTCGTCGCAAGAGGGCCGCCTTCACCTTCCCGTAATCTTCTTTGTCCTGGGCTTCCATTGTGTGGAACGCCAGCTCCACCTCGCCGCTGAGAGCCGGCAGGAGCTGAGCCACCCACTCCTCCTTGGGCCAACGACAGGCTTCGGCCACTTGCTCAAAGGAGTCCAGGAAGGCCTTCGTATCCCCCCACGGGGAGGAGTCCTCGGGGAATTCCTGCTCCGACGGAGGGGATTCCACCACCTTGAGGAACTCCTGCCACTGGGCTTCCCAGCGGAAGGCCAGACCATCCTCGGGTTCCTCCTTCACCTGTGTTACGGTCACTCTTGCAGGGGATGCCTGACCGATCCCAGAATGCACTGCTTGCGGGGGCTTAGAGTCGCCTTCCATCTTGGCCTTCCCCTCTCCAACGGCCTGGAGGGCGGGAGGAACTGTCCCTCTTCCGTCCGAGACACCTGCTTGTGGCTGACCTGTGGAGACTTTCTCCTCCATTTTCATCCTTGCAAACGTAGAACCACCCCTCCAAAATGGCAACAACCTTCTTCTGGAATAAAACGACCAGCCTCCCTGAGCTTCTGCCTAGGAGCCAAGATGGAAACAGGGGAAAAAGGGAGACCAAATTAGCACCAAATGAGTGGTCACGCTTCCCTAGAGCTGTGGGAGTTTCTTCTTAAATTTGCTGGCAAAGTTCACTGACTCCCTGTATAAATTACATGGAATTTTCCAAGGACGGAGAATTTACAGTGTTAGATTATTGTACAATAAACCCCTACAAAAAAAAATCTTGTATCCCCATCCCTTGGAGGAAGTGGGATTGTGTGTTTGTGTCTACAAAACAACCATGTTAGTATAGTTTACTGCAGTTCGTAGATCCACCAGCACAATCAGAACAGAAATACTACAGTATTAAATAAAGATGGCAAGAAATCTGGCATAGCATAAACACAAAAAATAGTTGTGTTGATTCTGGACGTTCTAAATACTCTGACTATATGAAGGAGTTGTCTTCCTTCTTAACTTCTTGGCAACCACAAGGTTACACTAGACCATTCATCCTCAGATAAAACTTTAACTTAAAATCTATCTGACTGACCTGGTAAATCTCTAAGTGACAGATGAATCAAGTGCTGCTGTAGCTGATTATCAAAAACACAAGATAATAAAATGTGCAAAATAGTTTCAGACTCTTGCGAGCCACGGGGACAAAGCCTCAATGCAAAGGCAACCCAGCAAGCCTGCCATGGATGGGAGGCATTGCATCTGGTCCTAGTAAATAAGTATGGTAATTTAGAAAAGTCAAATTCTTTATATAATCAGTCGGAAGGAAAGATACAGAAAGCTCATGTTACAATAAATCTACTATCAGAATGTTTCTCAGCCTAGGATGCTGAGCATTAAAGGTACTAGAGTTTTATGTTTTATATCATTGTATTACAAACATTTTATACATAATGTTGTTTTAAATTCTGTATTCCTGCATTCCATAGTACGGTATTGTAGTTCATCTATTCTACCTTGTCCTTTTTCTTTTTGCCTGGACGCTGTCAGAAAAAAAGAAATGCAAATTATCAATCTGTTACAGTACTAAAAAAAGAAAGTTCAGGGGGAAGAAGAGAGGAATCTGGCAGCACCTTTAAGTAACTGATTTATTTCAGCACAAGCCTTTGTGGATTGCACCCAGACCTTCTGATGCACAGACACTGAACAATATTGAAGCCAAAGGCATGTAAAAACAACTGTGTATTGAAAGCTACATATTAAATATTCAAATATTAAACATGTCTAAATATTTACAAACACCTGTGGCTTGAACATTGTACTTCATCAGGGTTTCCGGAAAAATTAGATCAAAATGCATGAAAACTCATGTTAAAATAAATGAAATATTTAGGGTTTAAAAGTGGTGTTAAGTCTACCGAAGGCACCGTGCGACTCTTTGAAATTACGTGGAAGGAGAGATGAAAGGCGAGAGCTAGCAGGGTATAATGATTTGAGCATTTGCCATTTTGGAGCGGTGGTTCTGCGTTTGTAAGGATGAAAATGGAGGAGTCCCGGGTTCAATTCTCTGCTTGGCCATGGAAACCTGCTGGGCAACCTTGGGTGCATCACATTCTCTCAGCCCCAGAAACCCCATGATAGGTGTACCTCAGGGTCACTACAAGCTGGAACCAACCTGAAGATAGAGAAGGGCGACCAAAATGGTGAAGGGCCTGGAAGACATGCCCTATGAGGATAGACTTAGAGAGCTGGGTATGTTCAGTCTGCAGACGAGAAGGTGAAGAGGGGACATGATAGCCATGTTTAAATACTTGAAGGGATGCCATGTAGGGGAAGGAGAGGCCTTGTTTTCTGCTGCTTCAGAGACCGGGACAAGGAACAATGGATTCCAGCTGCAGCAAAGGAGATTCCACTTGAACCTCAGGAAGAACTTCCTGATGGTCAGGGCTGTCCAGCAGTGGAATGTGCTGCTGCCTCCATGGAGTGTGGTGGAGTCTCCTTCTTTGGAGGTTTTTAAGCAGAGGCGGGATGGCCATCTGTCGGGAGTGCTTCGAGGGTGTTCCTGCATGGCAGGGGGTTGGACTGGATGGCCCCTGGGGTCTCTTCCAACTCTACATTTCTACGATTCTATGATTCTATGACACACAAGAACAACAAGAGAGGTGGGCGGTGTATGTTGCAGCACTGTTTCAGACTAACAGAGTGATTCCGGCCTGGCAGTCTCTCTGAGATGGAACCAGGTTCCCCTTTTGTTCCTCTCCCGCCAATCCCATCCCTCTTTTTACACCAAAACAAACCACTGGCGCAGTGGCGGGTGCGTTCTGACTTTGGAAATGCCAGGAATTGAGCCCTGGTGCCCTGCCCACCTGCCCACCCCACCTCCCTTCTAGTTTGGGGAGATGCTCCTCCACCCCCTTCCCAGTCTTTGGCCAAGACCGAGGGCATTCTTGAACCTCTCACCCCCTCCCACCCCAGGGCTTCAAAAAGCAACCCACCCCATTGCAAAGCCCCCCCCCGCACCATGATGCGAAGGAGGTGCTGCAAAGAGGGCTGCCAGGTGCCCCCCAGGCAGCTTTGGTGCATACCTCCCCTCCCAACAGCTTTTCTCCTTTTTTGCAAAACGCACCTCCGCATCTTCAGCTCACCTTCTCCACAGCTGGGCTGCTCTTTCTCATCAGCAGAGCATCCCCTCTTCTGCACAGAGATAAGAACGGGTGGGGAGGGGGAAATCCAAGCCTGTCCTCAGGTCGTGAGCGCCGGGAACTCAGGTTCCGGTTTCCTCTGCAGCCTCCCTCCGGGTTTTAATTGCTGCTTCTGAGGCTGAAGCCAGAGGACCGGCAGGTTGGGCTTAAAGGAGAAATCCCACCCCGCACCCCAACCTGTCCTCCTTACGCTGCAGGAGGCGGATTCACGCTGCCCCGATTCCGGCCGGATTTTTGCACGTGCAGTTATACTGTCCTGTCACTTATTAAGGGCGGGGTGCCTCAATTCGGGAATTCGATGTATGTTCGTGGGCGCTGCTTCTTTAGCAGAAAAAACTGACATAGGAGGCAAAACTAACCCAGGAAAAATAGGGACCGTTTCCTGCGCTGCAGATAGGAAGACAGGGATTTCCAGCAATTTTTTTAAAAAAATTCAAAACTAACAATATGCACCTGGGAAATTTAAAAAAAAAAATGGCATGGGTAGAGAAAAGCATTTTGTATTTTCTAGAGACCATTTCTTCCAAAGTGCATCCAGGGGCAATTTTTTCTTATCAGCGGAGCATCGCCTCTTCTGCATAGAGATAAGAACGGGTGGGGAGGGGGGAAATCCAAGACTGTCCTCAGGTTGTGAGTCCTGCCACTCTTTTTGTCATTTCCACTTTGATGGCCAAACTAAAATATCTGTTTTTTTGGTTTTTTTAAAAGAACATAGGGGGGTAGTATCTGGTGAGGGAGCCTTACCCAGGCTCCTGTTTTCTGTTTAGCTTTTCTCAGGTGTTTAGTTAGGACTTTGGAAGCAGCTGCAGTTTAACCTTGCCTGTTGTACTCTGGCACACACAGCCACAGGAGGATCAAGGAGAGCACAACCCCGCTCTTTTCTGGCTTTGTTTGTTGCACTCTTTGCTGAAGAAATGCAACTGGTAAGGTTATCCCCGAACCCTCGAAAAAACATGGGGTGCCAGTCAGTGCAAGTGCAGGTGCCCTCTAAATCAGCCTGGAAGGGTCCCCAACTTTGGCCAAAGGGACTTCTTCCATGCAGGAAGAACGCAGTCAGCACCACTTCTTACATGAGCAAAGAGAAGGACTGTTTATTGTAAAAAAGGAGGGTGTTATAGATTTGAGATGAGAATGATCTCCTAAAGCATACAGCACAAGTGCAATTTTCTTTCCCAGGGTTAAAATTCTAATACATAGTTGCTAACAAAGTAACTCCTGATTAATAACAACGAGCCCTGAATCACACCCATATTCCTTCAGCAGGGAAATACAAGAAATACGGTTACAGAGAATAATAGGCGTGGGAACCGATGCTGGGACCCCAGGCATTGACTTTGCCAATTAATGTCAGCATAATTTTAAGTAGGACGAGGGGCGGGCAATAGGAACAACCTTTGAAGTTGACTAGAATTCAGAATGGAGGAACTTTAGTTAAGCAAAAGCAGAGAGGGGAGAGAGAGAGAGAGTTTCTGTAGCTTAGACGTTTAAACAGGCAAGACCCCCTTCTGTTAATGGAACTGCCCAGGGCACTGCATCTCTTGCAGCCCTGCAGAGTAGACCAGGGAAAAAGCTGGAAGAGCGTTATCTATTTTGTCTGAACCCTTTTACTGCTTGCACAGTTACAACCCAACACCAGATATTTGTGTTTCTCCAGCCCTCCTTCACTATTCTCCCCCTGCAGATGTTGCTAAGAAACTTCCATCTGTGGTTCTCAACCTGTGGGTCCCCAGATGTTTGTGGACTTCAGCTCCCAGAAGCCCCAGCCACTATGGTCAATGCTCAGGGCTTCTGGGAGCTGAAGTCCAAAGACATCTGGGGACCCACAGGTTGAGAACCACTGAGGGTGGAGAAGAAAAGGTGGTACCTGACAGGCATCAAAACCCTTTGCTTGGCTGTTTAGAGACTTTGCTAACTGAAGTATGCCAGTATGTAAAATATTCTGTGCTCAGGACAGATTTTTTACTTTAAATGGTTGCCATGTCCACAGAGTTTGTACTCTGAAATTTGAAGGATCATATATGCTTTAAATAATATAATTGGAAAAATTATATGAAAAGGCTACAATGCATGGACAGGAAAGGGAGAAACAGGCAGTGGTATAAAATTAATTATCTTTATTTCATTAATTTATATTTATAATGTATATTTATATTTATAATTTATTAATTTATTTCTGCTTTTAATTAAAATAGAATTAGACTTGTACATTTGTGTATCTGTAAATACACACAGAGGTTATGTTTCAAATGTAATGAACTATCTAGAGAAATCAAAGCATTAATGGCAATATAGTTTTCGGTTATGCTTGGCATCCTCGCGAAAACAAAAGAACAAACTGGATGTGAAACTGAACCCAGAAGCTGTTGCTCTGTGTGACTCTGTTTTTTAAAAATCCCATCTCTCTGTGCCCCTCTACTTTTTAATTCTTGGTTGGCCTCTCTAGCTGTTAGCACTCTATCAGTTTAACTCCTTAGAAACTATGGCATATTTTTCTTTCAAAAGGTTTTGTCCCTCTCATAAAAGATACTGAGTTCCTCGTTCATGAAAAGATGGGCTTTCGAATGCCTATTCTGGACAGGTCAAACTTAGCCATCAGCTGATGGGTTTTTAGGGTTCAAGGCACCCCAAAAGTGATCTAAAATACATATAAGCAGCATGGAATAGTGGTTTAAGTATTGGACTCTGGAGACGGGGGTCAGCCCTGGAAATCTACTAGGTGACCTTGGGCAAGTCACACTCTCTCAGCCTCAGTGGAAGGCAAAGGCCAGCCCCCTCTCAACAAATCTTGCCAAGAAAACTCTATGTTAGGGTTACCTTAGGGCAGAGCTTTCCAATCTTTTCATGTTGGTTACACACTTCCTTAGACAGGCATCATTTTGCGACACAGTAATTCAGTTTTACTAGCAAGCCGGAGGTTAAACTAACCCCTTATAAGAGATACAGATACATACATAAATTGTAATAACAAAAGGTATGGGGACACAACATATCTCATGAAAACCTTTCATATATTTTTGAAAATATATGATTTATAAATAACTTACATTTCCAAGATTGTAGAAGACACACCTACACACTAACGTGTCACGGCACACCGTTTGGAAAGTCCTGCTTTAGGGTAACATAAATCAGAGCAACTTGAAGGCATACAATAACAAATATGTGACTAGTTTACATAATAGCTATGCTTCCTAAATTATAAACTGTGACTCGGTACCAGTTCTTACTGAAATCAGATGCCCTTAGGTCTCCCCTGGCCAAGCCACTGCTCTGTAGCAGCTATAGCAGAGGGTATGCCTGTGCCTCCAAGTTGCTCATTGACCTATGGTGATCCCATTAATTTCATAGGGCTTTCATAGGCAAGGAAGACTCGGAGGTGATTTTGCCAGTCCCTTCCTCTGAAATAATGGGTGTGTGTGGATAATTCCAGATGTTGCTGGACTGCAATTCTTATCATTATCCCTTCACCACTGCTGGCTCTGGCTGATGGAAGTTGTGATCCAACATCTGTAGGGCTCCACAATGGAGGCTTTCATTCATTCATTCAGTATCCAGCCTTCCTCGCAAAAGTGGGACCCCGATTGTGGCAGTGACCTTGCCTGGGATTTTAAAGGAGCTATCGAGTTTTTAACCTCTTTTGGGAAGAGGGCCCAGCACCTCCGATTGGTACCCAGAGCGGATTCACTGGCCTCCTCTCAGGCTGTAGAGATATCAACCGTCAGTCAGAGCTTGAAACACAGCCCATTTCCACACTGTGCTGTAATAGTGCTATCGTTCCACTGTCAACCCTCTGTGGAATTCTGGGATTTGTAGTTTCCTGAGGCCAAAGAGCTCCCTGGCTGAGAAATCTAAAGGCCCCTCCCTAAACTGCAAATCCCAGAATTTTACAGGATGTTGAAAATGGAATCATAGCACTATAACAGTGTAGTGCAGAATCATAGAATCATAGAAATGTAGAGTTGGAAGAGACCACACGGGCCATCCAGTCCAACCCCCTGCCATGCAGGAACACCCTCAAAGCACTCCCAACAGATGGCCATCCAGCCTCTCCTTAAAAACCTCCAAGGAAGGAGACTCCACCACATTCTATTGAGGCAGCAGATTCCACTGCCGGACAGCCCTGACTGCCAGGAAGTTCTTCCTGAGATTCAGGTGGAATCTCCTTTCCTGCAGCTGGAATCCATTGCTCCTTGTCCTGGTCTCTGGAGCAGCAGAAAACAAGCCCTCTCCTTCCTCTACATGGCATCCCTTCAAATATTTAAACATAGCTATCATGTCCCTTCTTAACCTTCTCTTCTGCAGACTAAACATACCCAGCTCTCTAAGTCTATCCTCATAGGGCATGGCTTCCCAGCCTCTCACCCTTTTGGTCGCCCTTCTCTGGACTTGCTCCAGCTTGACCATGTCCTTCTTGAATTGGGGTGCCCAGAATTGGACACAGTATTCAAGATGAGGTCTAACCAAAGCAGAGTAGAGTGGGACCAGTACCTCCCTCGATCTAGACACCATACTCCTGTTGATGCAGCCAAGAATTGCATTGGCTTTCTTGGCTGCCGCATCACACTGCTGACTCATGTTCAGCTTGTGGTCTATGAAAACTCCTAGATCCCTTTCACAGGTACTGCTATCCAGCCACTTGTCCCCCATCCTATATTTCTGTATTCCATTTTTTCTACCTAAGCGTAGGACCTTACGCTTCTCTCCGTTGAATTTCATTTTGTTAGCCTTGGCCCAGCTCTCCAAACTATCCAGGTCATTTTGAATTTTGATCCTGTCCTCTGGCGTATTAGCAACCCCTCCCAATTTAGTGTCATCTGCAAATTTGATGAGCGTGCCCTCCAAGTCATTGATAAAAATATTGAACAGCCCTGGGCCCAGGACAGAACCCTGTGCACCCCGCTAGTCACTTCTCTCCAGGATGAAAAGCAGCCATTCGTGGTCACTCTTTGGGTGATCACGAAATGGCCACACTGTCACACATTGTCTACCTCACAGGGCTATGGTGAGGCTTTTAACTGTGGTGGTAAAAAGCCCTTCAGCTTACTGGAAGGATAGTGGGATATAAATGCAGCATATAAATAAATAATTTCTGGGCATATGCAGACTGTTCCCTGGGCAGATCTTATTTTAATAACAACAACAACAACAACAACAACAATAATATTTATATCCCACCTCTCCGAACGGATCGAGGCGGTACTACAACAGTATATAAATACATTAAAAGCAAT
The DNA here is from genome assembly GCA_948472985.1 of Iguana delicatissima. Lineage (NCBI taxonomy): Eukaryota > Metazoa > Chordata > Lepidosauria > Squamata > Iguanidae > Iguana > Iguana delicatissima. The sequence continues at coordinate 139,292 of CAOKZL010002328.1, read as the reverse complement.
TAAAACATAACCCATCCTCCCCACCCACCAACCCATCTAAACCCCCTAAAACACATTTACTATTAAAAGAACAGCAAGACAGTTGGTGGGAGGCGATGGAAATGCTACTCTTGGAAGGCCTGTCGGAAGAGATCAGTCTTGACTGCTTTTTTAAAGCAGTCAAGGCTGGTAAGATGCCGGGTCTCCTCCGGCAGGCCATTCCATAGCTTGGGGGCGACAGAAGAGAAGGTCCTCTGGGTAACCGCAGCCAACCTAGTTCTGACCGGCTGCAGTAAATTCCTCCCAGAGGACCTTAGTGTGCGGGGTGGATTATACGGGAGAAGGCGATCCCGCAGGCGGGCTGGCCCCAAGCCACGAAGGGCTTTAAAGGTAAGAACCAACACCTTGTACTGTGCCAGGAAACAAATAGGCAGCCAATGTAAGGACTTCAGAATTGCTATTATATGGTCAGTTTTAGGTCTACCAGTGACCACCCTGGCTGCCATATTCTGAACTAACTGAAGTTTCCGGACTAAGCACATGGGTAGCCCTATGTAGGGCGCATTGCAGAAGTCGAGCCGTGAAGTTACCAGCGCACGCACCACTGTTTTTAGGTGTTCCAGCTCCAGGAAGGGGCGCAGCTGGCGTATCAGCCGAAGTGGATGACAGCACTCCTGACCGCCGCATTAATTTGGGCTGTCCTCTGAAGCGGCGAGCCCAGGAGCACCCCCAAGCTGCGGACACAGTCTTTCAGGGGAAGTGTGACCCCGTCTGAGACTGGCTGACAGACCTCCATACCTGGGCCCCTAACAGCGAGTACCTCCGCCTTATCTGGATTCAGCTTCAGTCTGTTTTTCCTCATCCAGTCCATTACTGCTTCAAGGCGTTCATTCAGAGGCGAGATGCCACCCTTAGTCGATGCTATTATCCGAGGCACGGAGAGACATATCTGGGTGTCACCAGCGTACTGATAGCACCTTGCTCCCTGCCTCCCAGCGGTCTCATGTAGATGTTAAATAGCACTGGGGACAGGACAGCGCCCTGAGGGACGCCAGGTTTAAGCTCCTTTTTCGTGGAGCAGCTGTCCCCAAGCATCACCCTCTGGCATCTCCCTGAGAGATAGGACTGGAACCACTTAAGTGTGGTAATTAATCACTGCAGCTCCCTTCCTACTCCAAACAGAATAGCTGGGAATAGCATTACAACTTCCTTCTCTTTGCGGCCACTGTAATAAGGCTGGTTATTGCTTGGTTGTAGGTATGCAATGGGGTGGCAGCCTTTTAATAGCCAGGCTCCGTCACGCCTCAAATCCCAGCTACTTTGGGGGCTGTGGCCGGAGGATCCCTTGAACCTGGGAGTTCAAGACCACCAGTGGGCACCTGCAAGGTGTCCTTGCTAAGCACAGCATCAAGGGAACCCCAGGTTGCCTAAGAAGGGGTGAACCGGCCCAGGCTGGAGACAGGGCAAGCCAAAGCTCCCATGCTGAGCCGTTGGAGGACGTCACCCACGGGCAGCCTTGTTACCCTATGAATTGGGGGTCCTGGGAGGGGTGCCCAAATAACCAAACCAAGCAAAGATGGGGAAATTAGCTGGAGAACTCTCTTATGCTAGTGAGAGGCAGGGTAACTTAGCGGGAATCTTTTACCCTACGTATACAGTGTCGGGTCAGTGAGCAGTCAGACAGTTAAAATAGCAACAATGATATTTATTAACAAGCAGACAAATTATTAAATAAACCCACCACACAGCTAACTAGAAACAGGAAATGAGAGTTTTTGGGGGAAATGGTTGATACGACACCTTTCTCGTAGTCCCGAAGAGGTCCAAGTGAAGAGAGGAAACTCGGCGTGGCGGCCGAGGGGAAATCGCCTGGGGACGCGGCAGCAAGGTAGTCCAAATGGGCGGTCCAGCGAGAGATCCGAGGAACTCTCAGAACTGGGGGGTTTTTATCAGGGAAAGAATGACCACGGGCTAGTCTGGTCTTGGGCGAGAACAATGAGGTTTGGGCTTGAGCCATGTCTCCGAAAGGTCAGAATTTACATGATTATGTTAAGGTCCGAATTGACAATAGTATGGCCAGTATGTAGATGCGGCTAGCTTGGCAGTTGAGCACTCGCCAGGGTGCCCTCTTGGGGCAGGGGTCTCTTTGTTTTGACGCGCATCTGTAATGAAGGTGTTTGCCTCGGGAGGTCTCCTGAAGCAGATCTGGCAGTTTCTGGCTTGCCTTGGTGTAAACAAGTATGAGCCAGCATTTAATAGCCATGCCTAGCTCTGTACTTGTTTGGAGGCCTTACAAACACGTGGCTGAGGGTGGCAGAACAGGGCCGATATCAAAAATGTTATCTAGGGTTTACCAAAGGCCAGGCCAGTTCACGGTGGTAACAGCCTCTCCAGTCTAGCTTGGGTTAGGGACAGGAACCCAGTAGGTCAACAATGTAACACTAGGTTAGGAGGAGGAAGTTTTGGGGTCCTCCAAGATGCTGTTGGACAACAACTCCTAGCATTCCTCAAGACTGGCATGACTACCTAGAGCTCATAGGATTTGCAGTCCAACATCTGCAAGGCCACACCAGTTGTCCATGTTTGCCAGGGTTAAGGGCACAGGACCCTTGCAAAAGTGGAAAAATCTCAAATATCAACATACGTGTGTGTGTGTGTGTGTGCGTGCACGCACGCCTGCAGGAAGGGAGCCAAGGTGTGGTGCAGAGAACGGATACCCAGGATCCAGGCCAGCTCAGGGAAAGGAGAGCGGAAACGGGTGGGTTGGCACGGTGGCCCTCCATTTCCTCTCTCTCATACTCATCTCCTTCCGGGTGGGGAGGGGGGCACCAGGAGATGGTTTGTGCTGCTGAGAAATTGGGCTACAGTCCGTCCTTAGGTGGTCAGGCGGTGGTTGGTGGAGGAGGACAAGAGGTGGGTTTTTAGAAGGCTGTGTGGCCTGATTGGAGCCACCAAGAGGGAAGGCTTCCCCAGGAAAATAAGCGCTGAGGGGGCAGTGGTTGGAGAAACTGAGGGCCTTTCCACACCACACTGTTATAGCGCTCTTATTCCGCTTTCAACATCCTATGGAATCTTGGGGTTTGCAGTTGAGGGAGGGGCCTTTAGAACTGTCAGCCAGGCAGCTCTTTGGCCTCAATCAACTACAAATCCCAGAATTCCACAGGAGGTTGAAAGTGGAATAATAGCACTACAGCAGTGTCAGGCGGAAAGGCCCTAAGTCAAACCCGCAAATGTGGATGGGCGATATGTCACAGGTTGAGAAGCATGATGGGACCTGTTGTTACTCCTGGCTTCATATTTTCCCACCACTAGAGGGTGAGAACGCAAAGCTGCTTGTAGTTGTTTAGTCTAGCTGCCCATGTGAAACCTAAACGTATTCAAGGTCTTCTGCTGCCTGTAGCCGCAACATTGTTATGGTTCAGGGAACGCCTTGTTATTGAATATGTATACTTAAAATCACGGCTTTTGTACAGGCTGTGCCTTTTTCTTGTTTCCTCTTCCTTTCTGCTCTGGACGAGGAGATGGCTCGCTGCGCTGTAACTTAATAGTCTGCTACTTGATCTATTGCCCGCAATAAAGACTGTTAGCCTGCTGCCTCGTGTTGGCTGTGATGTTTTTCCTATTGATGGTAATGCCCCTGGCGGGTTTTTCAACATGGTCGCAGAGGATGGTTTTGAGAGGTGTTTTTTGAGGTGTTTTTACGATGGCTCATGTGGTGCCTGGGGGCCTGCCTCTCGTTAAGCTAAATGCAACTAATTACTTGGCATGGTCAGCTCGCATGGAAAAGTATTTGCAGGCTGAGGAGCTGTGGGGTGCTTTCACAGCTCCCCCGACTCTGCAGGGGACTGCTGCGGAGATAGCAGCGGCAACGAGGCGTGCCATGTCTGTCCTCTTTCTGGCTGTGGAGGATGACCAGCTCACGCATATCAGGGATCTTGCCACCCCTCGAGAAGCCTGGGCGAGGCTGCGGGAGTTGTTTTTGAGTCAATCAGCAGCCGCCAAGTACGCCCTGTGCGCCCGTTTATATGGGATGAAACTGGCCCCCGGTGTCCCGGTGAGGCAGCATTTGGCTGAGACGTTGGAGCTGTTTTCGTCACTTCGGGAGAGAGGCAAAGTGTTGCCTGAAAGTGACAAGGTATTTTGCATCTTGAATTCTCTTGATAGTTCCTGGAATCTGGTGGTGTCCTCTCTTCAATCCATGCCAGAGAGGGAGTTAACCGTTCCTTTGGTTTCTGCTCGTCTGCTGGAAGAAGAGGAAAAGCGCGCAAGGAATGCAGAGACTCCCACACAGCCGGCTCCAGCTGCAGAGGCCTGTGCTGGGAGAAAAAGTTCTCCGGCTGCTGAGGCGAGGCAGGAGGGGCTGGTGAGAGCCCATGCTGTGCGAAGGTGCTTTCGCTGTGGGTCTGCTTCTCATCTGAAGCGTGATTGCCCGCTCCTGAAGCAAGGGGAGCAAAGCTTCACAGGCGCCGGTGCCAGGGGCCGTGGCAGAGGAGGCAGAGGAGGTCGGGCCAGAGGACGGCTGAGAGTTGCTGTTGCCCTGGGAGATGCTGTTTCAGGCTCTGAGGAGGCAGGTGATTCCGTTTGGCTTCTAGACAGCGGCTGTTCCCAGCACCTGGTCAATTCTGAAGATTTATTTGACTGTTTGGATTCTGCCAGTGTTTCCTCTGTGACATTAGCTGATGGGACAAAGGCTAAAGTTTGTGGCGAAGGTGTAGCTTTTGTCCCTGCCCTTGACATGGGTTTGGAAAATGTTTTGTTTGTTCCCTCTCTTGATTTCTGTTTGCTTTCTGTGGGGCAACTAACAGAGTCAGGGTTCAAGGTTGAGTTCTATGGGAAGCAAGGTAAAATCCTCAAAGATGGGGTGGTATGTGCTGTGGCTACACGAGAAGGGAGGCTGTTCTTTCTTGAGCCACGACACACTGTGTGTAATGTGTATGGCAATGTCCCACAACATGATGAGTGCCTTCATCTCCTCCACTGGCGCGCAGCGCATGCAAGCTTTCCTGTGTTAAAGAGGCTTGCTGGTTGTTGTAAAGGGTGTACTTTGAAGCCTTGTAATGTCTTTCTTGACTGTGCTATTTGCAAGCAAGCTAAATCTAAACAACTCCCAGCACCGAGAGTTAGTTTTCGTGTACCAACCGCCCCATTTCAGTTGGTACACTGTGATATTGTGGGTCCTATGAGTAAACCTTCCCTAGGGGGAGCTAGATATTTCGTCATTCTCGTAGACGATTTTAGCAGGTTCGTTTTCTGCTATTTGTTGAAACAAAAGTCTGATGTGTGTCAAGTTCTCAAGAACTGGTGTTCCTTGGTTGAAAGGCAATTTGGTTATTCCCTGCAAAAGCTTCAAACCGACAGAGGAATGGAATTCCTGTCGGAGAACTTGCAACAATGGATCAAAAAACAGGGTATAGTGCACAGGGCGACTGCCGGCTATTCTCCTCATCAGAATGGAGTGGCTGAGCGGAATGCAGGAGTTCTGCAGACTCGAATGCATAGTTTGCTGCTTGATGCAGATCTGCCTCTGAGTTTTTGGGGTGAGGCAATTCTGACTGCCTGTTACATACACAACAGGCTGTGGAGTTCTGTGGTTAATACTACTCCCTATGAGTGTTTGTTTGGTAAACAACCTTCCATTGCACATCTGAGAGTCTTTGGGAGTTTTGCTTGGGTGCACATCCCCAAGGGGCAAAGAAGGAAGGGGGAGCCTAAGGCCCAGCGTATGCGTTTTGTTGGCTATGAGCCCAACTGCAGGGGGTATCGTTTTTACGCTGGTGGCAATTCCTGTGTGGTGTCTAGGAATGCCTCTTTTGAGGAACACGCTAATTGGTCGCGTGTTCAGGCAGCGTCTGAAGTATTTCTCCCTGTGGCTGGCCTGCCAGTTTCTCAGCCACTGCAGCCTTCAGTCTCTGCTCCACTCCCAGCCTCCGCTCCCAGTTCCTCAAGGGTTGAAACAGAAGAGGAGAGAGGCGCGTGGAGGAGAAGAGCTGTAAGTGATGTGCGAAGGTCTTGCACAGGGGAGAGAGAACGCGAGGGCTCAGTGAAAAGGTCTCGCAGTGCTGAGGACAGGGACGAACCTTTGCAGGATCGTCCCATCCCCAGACGGTCTCAAAGAAAAACGAAAGGCATTCCACCTAAACGTTTTTCCCCTGAGTCTCTCGCAGTTCGTGTGTGCGCTGTAAACTGTGAGCCTCAGTGCTTTGCTGATGTTGTGGAAATGCCTGAGCAACAGGCAGAACCCTGGTGGGATGCAATGCAGAGTGAAATGGATTCCATTATTCAGCATGGTGTGTATTCTCTTTGTAATTTGCCCAAGGGTGTGAAGCCAAGTGACAGCAAATGGGTCTACAAGTTGAAACCCACTGCTGATGGGCAAATGAAATATAAAGCGCGCCTAGTGGCACGCGGGTTCTTGCAAGATCCTTGCCTTGCTGATCCCTGTGTATATATTCGAGGGAAAGGGGAGAGTTTGGAAATTCTCCTTGCATATGTGGATGATCTATGCTTGGTCAGTGCTACACAAAAACAAGTGCAAGTGTTTGAGAAAGAGCTGGGGAAAAGGTTTCAGGTGAAAAACCTAGGCCCAGTACAGAGCTTTCTTGGAATTGAAGTACAGAGAACTGAAAAAGGTATTCTGCTGTGTCAGAAACAAAAGATTGTAAAATTGTTAGAATTGTGTCAAATGTCTGACTGCAAACCGGTACAAACTCCAATGGTGCCAGGTTTTTTGAAAAATACCTGTGGGGAATTATTTCCTGATATACACCTATATCAGTCTGTCATTGGGAGCCTTTTGTACTTAGCTGGTACTAGCCGGCCTGATATTGCTTTAAGTGTCAACATTCTGGGCAGAGCGTGTGCTAAGCCAACCCAGTATCATTGGCAGGGTGTGAAAAGGGTACTTAGGTACCTAAAGGGTTCCCTTGATTATTGCCTAAGCATTTGTCCTGATCAGATGCCAAACCTTGTCTGTTCATCAGACAGTGATTTCGCTGAGGATACTGTGGACCGCAAAAGCACAACTGGTTTTCTTGTCAAATTCAGTGGTGTAGCAATCGACTGGAAGGCTAAAAAACAGTCTTGTCTTGCTTTATCAACTGCAGAGGCAGAGTTTGTGAGCCTATCTGCGCTCTGTACTGAGTTGGTTTGGTTCTTGCAGTTGCTACAAGACCTGCATGTGTCTGTGCCATTACCAATACAAATATGTTGTGATTCACAAGCCTGCATTCAAATGGCAGTGTCTGACCGGGTGTCTTCACGATCAAAACACATTGACATCAAATTTCACAATGTGAAACAATATGTACAAGAAGGAAAAGTGTCCCTTACCTATGTGTCTTCAGAAGAAAACGTGGCTGATGTGTTTACCAAGCCACTTCCTGCTAATGCATTTGGTCAGCACGTTAGCAAACTGGGGTTGATGGAGTCTCCAATGCAAGGTAGCTGAAAATATTTCGCAAGGAGTAGGGGAGTGTCACAGGTTGAGAAGCATGATGGGACCTGTTGTAACTCCTGGCTTCATATTTTCCCACCACTAGAGGGTGAGAACGCAAAGCTGCTTGTAGTTGTTTAGTCTAGCTTTCTGTGAACGCTTCCCGTGTGAAACCTAAACGTGTTCAAGGTCTTCTGCTGCCTGTAGCCGCAACATTGTTATGGTTCAGGGAACGCCTTGTTATTGAATATGTATACTTAAAATCACGGCTTTTGTACAGGCTGTGCCTTTTTCTTGTTTCCTCTTCCTTTCTGCTCTGGACGAGGAGATGGCTCGCTGCGCTGTAACTTAATAGTCTGCTACTTGATCTATTGCCCGCAATAAAGACTGTTAGCCTGCTGCCTCGTGTTGGCTGTGATGTTTTTCCTATTGATGGTAATGCCCCTGGCGGGTTTTTCAACACGATATTTGCAACCCGACTCCCTAAGTGTGTCCCAAGAAGAAATCTGTCTTTCTCCATTATTTTTGTTGCATGCCTTTGAGTTGTTTCCCTGCAGTGAATATAAAGACGTGAAAAAAACCAGGTGACTTTATTTTAGGTTGTCATGAATAAAACCATGTGACCTGCCAAGTGCCTCCTCTCCATCACCCATCAATCATCCTGAGCCAAATCATCTTTCTAGCTTATGGTTTTTTGTATGTGAAGTCTACGCACACGTAGGAGGCAAAACAGTTTCTTTGCAAAGTGCAGTAGGACTAGAAAATCTATTTTGAGGTAAAATCTGCTTAGGGAGGCTCAGAACATAAAAGGGTAAGAATCACATGGCCCTCTAGATACTGAACTGAAAATCCCAGCATTCCTCAGTAGATTGTTGCTAGAGTCCAACATCTGCGGGGCCATATGACCCCCTGTATCTGTTACAAAGAGTAGTTTAAAAAAATCACCATGGATAAATTTATAATGGTGAAAGCTAACTACAGAAAAATATGGAATTGTAACGATCAACTCCCTGTCTCTCTAAAATCGGATTGAATTCATAAAATCATCTGGAAGTCTTTCCCTTTAAAAATCCTAGTTCTCAACTGCTGCAGCCACTCCGTCAAGCCAGCAGGAAGGGAGAGTTGTGCGAAAGGGGGTAAACATTTAAACTGTGAAATGGAAATGGGAAGATCTACCCACCTGCCAGTTTTCCCATTGCTTACGGGAACCAAAGACAATGGTAATTCAGAATACCTTTGCAAATATTCCAAAATGAATTGGCGGCAGGTGAGGGTAAAGGAGGCGTAAACAGTCATCCTCAAAAAGAACAAATGTGGTATTATAAACTCTTTTTTTAAATATTAACAAGTGATATGACTGTTTTTCTGTATTGATACACATTCTGGATGTTGAAAACGATCTCTAACCTTATGTGTTTTTTATAGAATTATATGACTGTTTTAATAAAAAATAAAATAAAAAAAGAAACATGGAATGGACTCCAGAGTGGAGTGCAAGTTGAATTATCTCTCTCCATTCTACTCTTCAATAAAATGTCCTGTGTTAGAAAACTAACTTCTTTCTTCAAACAAAGCCTGGCTATAGATTGGGCACACCAACCTGGATTTCAGCAGTCAAGAAGAGCGTGTGCACTCCAAAAAACACAACGGGTGATGGAATCCAAACCTCTCACTCACTGTCCCCTCCCAGAATGGAATCTCCAGCTCCTTTGATAAAACATCGGATTCATTTCATTTGTATGCTGCCTTTCTCTCAGAGTGGGACAACAGGATGTTGAATACTGCCTACCCAAATAATCAGTTTTAACTGGCCACCCATAACTAGCAAGTGTGTAAGGATCAGAAAACTAGAGAAAGAAATGAGGAACAAGATCCAAAATAAGGCCACTTGTGAATTCTTAATGCTGAACCCAGGTGCTTGACCTTTGAGGTGAATACCAAAGAAGAGAAAAATGTGTATTTTTTTCTGTAAGGGCAAAGCACAATGCAATCAAAAGAATCAATTAGATCAAATTGCTCACTGCCCTATTGTTTAATAGAGCCTACAAACAAGCACAGCCTCAAAAGCCTTTAGATAAAGAGGCAGATATGCTCCCCTTTCCTCAGCAGACAGATGTGGCTGGAACATTTCACGGTACCTGAGCAGACAAAAGAATGAGTGTGTGCACAAGGGCAAAAAATCTTAATTTTAGATACACCAAGGGTGGTGCCTGCATTGACAGTCAAGACAAAGGCAAAAGAACTTGGGGATAACACAATCAAGATATTGACACAGAGGGACACTTTAATATTTTCATTTGTGTTTTCACAGCTTCCTTCAGCTTTAACAATGGATTCTGTCTCCCGTATTAAAGATTTTTGGGCACGCCAGTTCTAAAGACACAGAAAACGAATCACATTTTCTGTTCAAAATCAGAGATGTGATCCTGCTTCACTTATACTGGATGACGCTGCCAATTAACGACCGCACATTTCTTGGTTAGGTGCACAGCAAGACAAGTTCATTTAAGCCGAACGCTCCGGATCCGCCGGCTGTCGCGCTGGCATCCTCAGAAGCTCCGCAGACGGCGGCTCCGCGGCCAGGGCCGGCTGCTGCCCTGCGGGGCCCCCTAGTCCAGCTGGAAGGCGGGAAGAAGGCACAGCGAGTGAGCAGCCGCTCCGGCCTCGAGCGCCGGGGCCCGCCCTCCCCCTGCGCGCAAAGGCGGCCCCGCTCACCGCGGTCGCCCGGCCCCCCTCGGATCCGCAAAGCCACCTCGCGCCGCCGCCGCCGCCGCCGCGGCTCCCGGAGAACGGCGGCGGGGGGGCTGCAAGCAGAGGAAGGCCGGGTGGGAGGGGGGCTGGGGGGCAGAAGGGGCAGACGGCCCCCCGCGGTCCAGCACCCCGGGGGGGGCCCCGAGCCCTCCCCGGGGCCCCGGCGGGGAGCCCTCCGGCAGCCACAGCCGGGGGCGCTCCAGACCTCCCCCCGCTGCCGAGCGACCCCCGGGTCCCTCCGCTCCGCCCACCTTGACGAAGCCGATGTCCTTGGCGTACTGGCGGAAGCACTGCCGGCACATGTTCAGCCCGTACTTGCGGATCAGGCCGTGGCGGTTCGAGCACACGCGGCTGCAAGGAGGGAAGGAGACACGTGTCAGTCCACACGCACGCGGCCCGGAGCCGCCCCACGGTGAAGACCCTCGGAGGGACGGGGGGAACGGGAGAAGGCCCGGCCCGGCCCGGCCCGGCCGGAGGAGCCCCACGGTGAAGACCCTCGGGGGGAATGGGAGAAGGCCCGGCCCGGCCCGGCCCGGCCCGGCCCGGCCCGGCCGGAGGAGCGGGCGGCGGCCAGGCCGCGGAACGGCGGCTCCGCCGGGCAGCCCCGCGCCCCGGCCCCCCGCCCTCCCCCCGCGGGGAGACCCACCAGGACCGCGAGCCCTGCCCGAACTTCCGCGGGTGGCTCCAGTAGAGCTGCTGGTGGCCCATGGCGAGCGAGAGGGGCGACGGGGCGACGCGCGGCGCCTCGGCAGGGAAGAGAAAGGGCGGGCGGGCCCGCGCAGGCGCAGAGAGACCCGCCGGGCCGGCTCCGCCCGGCAGGCCCAGCGCGCAGGCTCGAGCGCGGGAGGAGCGGGAGGGGGAGCAGGAGGAGGGGCGGGAGCGGCTCCCCCTCCCCCTGCTGCCCTCCCCGCCCCTCCCTCCCCTCCCCTCCCCTCCCCTCGGGTGACGTCGCGGCCGAGGCTCCGCCTCCGGGGACGGCCCCGGCCCCGCCCCCGCCGTGACGCGCGGGCTCCTCCGCCTCGAGTAGGGCGGGCGCGGCTGGCCGGCCAGCCGGGCGCGGTGGCGCGAGCCTGTAATCCAGCTACTCGGGAGGCTGAGGCTGGCGGATCGCTTGAGCTCAGGAGTTCTGGGCTGCCGTGGGCTATGCCGATCGGGTGTCCGCACTAAGTTCGGCATCAATATGGTGATCCCCGGGGAGCCGGGGGCCACCAGGTTGCCTAAGGAGGGGTGAACCGGCCCAGGTCGGAGACGGAGCAGGTCAAAACTCCCGTGCCGATCAGTAGTGGGACCGCGCCTGTGAATAGCCGCTGCAGCGTAGCCTGGGCAAGACAGCGAGACCCAGCCTCTCTTTTCTTTTGCGCCCGGTGCCGGGGAGCGGGGCGGGGGAGGCGGCAGGGACGGGGCGGGGCGGGGCGGGGCGGGGGGAGGAGGCTCTGGCTGTGGGGCGCAGGCTGTGGGGGGCCCCCGGAGGGCGCGGGGCGCCATCCCCCTGCCGACCGCCCCGCCCTCGCCCTCGCCCCTCGGCCGCGATTCCTCAGCCGCGGAGCCGCCCGAGACCCCGCGGGCGGGCGCCGGGGAGCCCCCCGCCGCCCCCGGCCGCGATGCCGCCCCGCCTCCGCAGCGGCTCCTGCCGGCCGCCGCCGGAACTGCCGCCCGGCGCCCGGGAATTTCCCCGCCGCCGCCAGCAGGAGGCAGGGCAGCCCGGCGGCGGCGGCGGCGGCGCAAAGGGGCGGCTTGGCCGGGGGCCCTCCGCCCCCCGGCCCCCAGCGACGCCGGCCCCGTCGCCCGCACGCCCGGCCCTGGCCGCGCTCGGAGCCCGGCTGCGCCGGGAAGCAGCGCTTCAGCTCCCGGCCCCAGCGGCCGCTGGGAGTGGTCGCCCCGAAAGGGACTGGAAAGGAGGGGGAGCGGACCTCAGCTCGGGATGCTGGGGGCTGTAGCCCCGACAGAAACTTTTGAGACCGTTCTGTTCCGGCTGAACGGGAAAGGAGGAGCGGGGACACTGCTGAGACAGTTTTGTTCTGGTTGAATGGAGTTGGCACGACCGGGGGCTGCAGCAGCAGCAGCAGCAGGAGGGAGCCGTAGGGACCCCCCCCCCTGAGCGACAGCCGCCTTTTCTGGGCAGGTGGAGGCGGGAGGGCCGATGGGGAAGGGGGGGTTCCAGGCGGCCCCCCCCGTACTACCATTGATACCAAACCAAAGCAAAAAATAAGAAAAGCTCGCTCCAGGTTCCAGGGGCAGCTTCCAGGGAGCGGGCCCTGGGCCTCCTTTGAAGTGACCCTCTTCGGCATCCTAGAGGCGGAGCTGGGACGGGTGGGGCCAGGTCGCGTGCGGCCAGTGTGGCCGAAGCCCTCCCCCGTTGGTCAGACCCCCCCCGGGAGGAGAGGCCCCGGCGGCCGGCTTTGTCCGGAGGAGCCTTGCGGGGGGGGGCGCGGTCCGGTCCCTTCCTCCCCACTGCTAAATTAATTGAATGTGGTGAAACAGAGAAGAAAACATATTAAAAAAGGTTGAAGGAGCTGGGCATGTTCAGCTTGTGAGGAGCAGACTAAAGGGTGTCAGAACGGCACCCCTTGAACACCTCAAAGGGCTGCCATGGAGAGGCGGGAGTAGGCCTGCTCTCTCTTGCCGCAGAGGGTTGGAAGTTACGGGAGGGTAGATTTCGACTAAATGTTAGAAGGAACTTCTTGACAGAAAGAGCAGTTCAGGAATGAGGCCACTTGCCTAGAGAGGTGGTGGTGTCTCTTTTGGTGGACATCTTCAGAAAGAGACGGGATGGCTCCCTGCTCTTAGCCAGAGATCCTGCACTGAGCAGAGGTTGGACTTGGTGGCCCATGAAGCCCCTTCTGGTTCAGTGTTTTGATGATTCTGTAAACTGCATTTGCACCTTGATTTGCAGCAATTGAAGGGGAAAAGTGGGAGGAGGAGGTGCATGGGGAAGATCTCTGTAGGATAAGATCAAAATTGCTCACCCATCTGGGCAGTTTGTCTTTCATTGCAGCTGGAAATGCAAAGAGCCTGGAGTGGTGAAAGGATTAGCACAAACCCATCAGCACTGGGTTTCCCACATAATCCTCTCTGGACTTATGACCCTGAACACAGGTCAGTTTTACCCCCAAACATGTTCTCCAGTCAGGGTAGTTTTGGGCATGTTCTCCATCATTAAGATGTCCAATTTATGGAAATTGTATATCTCTCAGGAGGTGTGGTAATGTGTGGAAACACCTAGGCTGCTCCTCAGAGGGCTTCTTGGTTTTGTTATCTCACTGGTAAACCCTGTCTCAGGGTCTACAATTTTGACATTAAAATATGATTCCACGTGCTTGAGAGGTTGCCCAGATGGGCATGTAGGCAGCAACAGTCGAACGATCGAAAACCAGGTCAGGTCAGTAAAGTCAGTAAGGATCCTCAGCCCCTGAGAAGCCGACTTGAGGGGATGAGCGTGTTTGCCGCAAGTTGAACAAAATCCTATCAGGCGAGGACCATTTACATGAAGTCACACCACAACCCAGTGCAGCTGAAGATCCTGAGACTTTGGCAACACCTTGTAATCTCATCATGCAAAGGAAGTTACCACTGTGGAGCTTCTTTCTTGTTGTTCTCCCTGGGAAAGGATTAGACCCCCCAGGTATCTTTTCCCCTACAAATAGTCCCAGTTTTTGAGAGTCTCTTTGGATCACTCCTGGTCATCCCAGCTGACCGTTTCTCTGTCCGTTGAGTAATCCCCTCAGCCCTCTCTGTGCTGAGCCCCACTTCTCTGCTGTTCTTCCTGGTCCAAGGACTCCAGGACAAAGGTGCAGTATTACCCCTGCTACACCCACTTCAATATTCCCCCTATCTAGTTTCCTCTCTTTTGCTTCTTAATAGGTCTTGAGTGAGTGTGTGAGTGATTGCGTTGGTGCGTGAGACTTTCATTCAATAAAATCATTTTATTGGACATCTTTGTTTGGTTTTTGGCTTGGCCTGACCCCGTAAAAACTGGGTAAAAAGACCCCGCTAGGATACCCTGCCTCTCGCATTGCTATTGCTCGTGGTCTGGCTAGTTTTCATTCCCCATCACGTGGAGCACATTGAGGTGTCCCCCAAGGGACCCCAGAAGTCAGGGTAACAGTTTCCAGACCTTTTCCCCTTTTGGTTGTCCTCCTCTGGACATGTTCCAGCTTCTCCATGTCCTCCTTGAATTGTGGTGCTCTGAGCTGTGAATAAGGATAGAATTCAGAGATGTCTTGCTTAGCTCATTTTGTTGCATAAGAGATCTTTATTGTTTCATTTCCAGCAACCAAGTCTGACTGTTCCTTTAAAGAATGGATACAGAGACTGGTCACGCTGACCCCTTTGGACCCACTGATCAATGCAGCCATTTGTCTGTATTGAGGATCACCTTGAAGCCTAAGTGCCCTATCTGGGGTGGGATCTTGAGGGGGAAAAGGAACAAGGGGAGTGACAAGAGCCCAAGGGTTGGAACTGTGGGATGTGAGGGCAATCTGGCTGCGACATCTGTCACCCCATTGATCGCCAGGGTTGATTCAGCTGATCTGTCTGGCTAGGCGGGTGTCCCCTTCCTCCCTCACTGCTCCATGTGCGTTCTTCATAGAATCATAGAATCATAGAAATGTAGAGTTGGAAGAGACCACACGGGCCATCCAGTCCAACCCCCTGCCCTGCAGGAACACCCTCAAAAGCACTCCCAACAGATGGCCATCCAGCTTCTCCTTAAAAACCTCCAAAGAAGGAGGAGACTCCACCACACTCCGAGGCAGCGTGTTCCACTGCCGGACAGCTCTGACCGAAGCTGCGCACTCGGTGGAAGAGGACGACCATCCCAGATAGAAGAAACTGTGGGGCCAGCCTGGAGAGGGGTTCCGCCAAACTTTGAGCAGACCATTTAAAGTTCAGACTAAACTCAGAGCAGATCGAACTCCCCACTGACATCAGAGCTATTGGCCAATACTGGGATTAAATATTAAAAAGAGTTACAGCTGTTTCTTGTATTATTTTTTTATTTCATCCAAATGTGCTGGCCAAGGAATCAGAGAACTGTAGAGTTGGAAGAGACCCCAGGGGCCATCCAGTCCAACCCCCTTCTGCCATGCAGCAAGACACAGCCAAAGCGCTCCCAGGTGGCCCATAGTCTCTCTTCAAAAACCTCTGAAGAAGGAGACTCCACTGCACTCCCAAGCAGCAGCATATTCCACCGTCAAACTGCTCTTGCTGTCAGGAACTTGCACCCACTATTTTAAACCCTGGTTGGCCCAGTGGTCTCACTGTGCGGTGGGGTTTATGAATTCATCTCAACAGCGGCATCAATATTCAGTGCAGGAGAACATAAATGGTGGGTTAATGGTCAAATAGCTATTTTAATTTAAAGCAGGGTGGGGGCGCGGGAAGAGAAAGAGATCCATTATCCCTGGTGATAAATATTCGGCGTTCAATGCGTGCTGGGTTAATAATCCTGCAGATGCATATGTTGGGCTGAAATTAAATGAGATTGTGAAGGAATGATTTCTTGAGGCTGCCGTGACTGAGTTTGGGCGCTAGGTGTCAGCATGGCCACGTGGCTACAGATGCGAGAATCTCAGTTGTCAGCTAATAGGACCAATGCGTGGGCATCCTGTTTGGTGTTTTATAGAATCATAGAGTTGGAAGAGACCCCAAGGGCCGTCCAGTCCAACCCCATTCTGCCGTGCAGGAGTACACAATCAAAGGATGGTTGTCTAGCCTCCAAAGAAGGAATTTCACTAAGCTGCTCCTCATAGGGCTTCATGGTTTCCAGGCTTTCTACCATTTTGGTTTCCCTCCTCTGGACACAGCTTGTCCATATCCTTCTTGAATTGTGGTGCCAGAACTGAGCACAGTATTCCAGGTGAAGTCTGACCAAAGCAGAATAGATGGTACTGTTACTTAGGGCAGAGGTGAGCAACTGTAGTGGGCCCATGGGAGCCAATTTTTAGCAGCTGGGACCCTCCAGGGACCACAAGGACTACCAAAAATGCCCCTCTGTATTTCTGCCTGCCTGAGGACTGAGATCTTCTGGAATGGCTCTCCTCTGTCTCTCACCAGTGGGGCTGTTACCCCAAAACATGGGGGTGACTCAAGTCCACCTGTGAGGCCAGTGCCTCCATCCAAAGATGGGGAATTATTAGCTCAAATTAGGAGGCCTATGAGATTGGGATAACCTAGCGAGATCTTTCCACCAATGTTTATACAGTCTTTGTGGGGAGAAACCAGCCAACAACTCAAAAGTAGGCTAAAATGTGTTTTTATTGAGGAAGATTCAATCATGCACATACAAGATCCAAACAGTCACACACACACAGAAGGCTAAGCGAAGGAAAGGGAAGAAAGTTTGATAGAGATTTGAGGGGTTAGTGGGCAATATTTACCATCTGAAGAGCAGAGAAGAAGCAGCGATGTGCCTTAGACTCGCATCTAAGGACAGTACTTGTTTGGGAATCAGACTGACAGCATGGCACCAACAAAGGAAGTACAGTTCCTAACTGCTCAGAACCAAAGGCTTTTATATCCAGTTTCTACAGGGATGGCAAGGGTGTGAATGGCTCTCTGGCTGGATAAACAATGGAGTTCACAGATTGGACAATGAGGTCTGGACTGAGCTAATGATCTTAGTGTAGGGTGACAAAGAAATAATGGGCATCATGATGGCTCTGTAATTGTTGGCCAAGTGTAGGGACCATGGAGAAATTCACAGGTCGGTGGGAAGAAGGGTTGAAACAATCAGATGTTTGGTGGGAAATTCCCTGTCGCTGTTGTCCAAGAGCAGATTCGTTACAGCTTAGCTTAAGCCTATTGTCTCTGGAGTTACCTGATTTCCTGACTATGACCTGGCTACACCTAGAGGGGGTCTCTGACCTACTTTGCAGCACACATGTTCAGCCAGTGTCTTCCTCTTGTACATCTTGGCCATTCAGTCATATCAGGGTACATTTTATATCAAAGCCAATTGATACATCTTGCCAATTGAATCATATTTTGCCAATTAAACCATATTAAGATGTGGCGGTGTACAGTCTTGTGATGGGCCTTAGGATAAAGGGCTTCTCTGCTGCGGTACATTGGTTGTGGGATGTCCTTGCCATGGAAAGGCTAGTTGCCACTGACTTTGTATACCCTCCAACATTTCATGGGTGGAACCCAGAGTACACATGTGGCCAAGCAACATCAGAATGCCGTCAAGATGGCAAAAATTATGAATGAGGAAGACCAGACAGGCTAGGAGAGGCTGCGGTGGTTAGTTTTTGCCTGAGCCTCCTCATCCTCTCATTCTGCTAAGTTAATTGAGTGCAAAGAACTTTTGCCCTTTGAAGTCAGTTTGCTGCAATGGAAGTAAGTGGAGAACAAAGAGGGAAAGCGGGAGGATGAGGGAGAAGCTGGGATCTTTTACGAGAAGCTGAAAAAGTGGGATGAGAAAGACTCGGGCATAGGATGTTGAAAGCGGAATTGTAGCGCTATAACCGCCTCGTGCGGAAATCCGATTAGTCAGGACTGTCCCTGCTAAAATGAGACAGTTGGAGGCCATGACATTGGCTCCTCTGCCAACTCAACACATTTTTTTTTAGATTGAAACAAAGCAATTTCAATTTGTTCAACTGCTTAATATATTTTACGTCTCTGTTCCAGTAATTTTTATTGTTGGTTTGGTTTTTTAAAGAGTTTATTTCCCCCTACTCCATGCAAAACTCTGGAAGTTTTGATTTTGAAAACAGATGTTTTGATGTTAAAACTATTTAAAAGGTGAATCGTTTTGCTGGGAGGTTCCTTGCCTTTCCTTTGGCCGGTGGAAGGGTAGCCCAGGGAGTCTGGAGAGGTCAAAGGTCACAGAAAGAGCTGTGGGGGTCCCATTGTTGACCTAAGCCTACACTTTGGGGGTGTTGGAGAGGGAGGGCGAAAAAGAAAGCCCAGAGAAGAGAAGAGTCATGTGAAATGTCCTTTTCCTGCTTCTTTGTTTACTCACTCACAAAATCTCTAGGCCACTGTTCAATAAAAAGGTTCTCATTTTCAGTTTGGCTTGACCAGCTGCCTGCTCTGGAGGTGGTAAAATAAAATAAAGCACACACGCTGTTTTGGGAAACCTGCTGGATCGTTGCCTTTCCTGGAAGGGAGAGGAAACTGTTTTTGAGTGTGCCAGTTGCTCAACTGGTTTCCCAGAGCGGCAGTTTGGAGACGATGAGGCTGCAGACCGTTTGGATCTCGGTGCCCAGAATCTCTCTCCATTTCCGCCCTAGACTGTTATAGTGCTATTATTCCATTTTCAACATCCTATGGAATCCTAGGGTTTGTAATGGAGGGAGGGGCCTTTGAGGGTTTGAGGCCTTTGTGGCCCCTGCTTGAACTGGAAATGCCAGGATCCCATAGGATGTTGAAAGTAGAGTAACAGTCTAGTGCAGAAATGACCCCAGACTGTTGTTTCAGCTGCCTGGAACTTCTCATGGGGGCTGGATCATCTTCTGTGGCCCTTAGGGTGAGGAGGAGGACTATCAGGGTGAGAACACTGCTTTTAAAAGTGTGTGCATATGCATTTGTCTATGTGCCTTCAAGTCCCCTGTTGACTTAAGGCAACTCCATGGATTTCATAGGGTTCTCTTAGGCCAGGAATACTTAGTCAAGCTGGTTTTGCTAGTTCCTTCCTCTGAAATGTAGCGTACAGCACCTGGATTTTGTTGGTGGACTCCCATCCAAGAACTAACCAGGGCTGACTGTGCTTAGCATCCAATATCAGAGGGAATCTCATGTCTTTAAGGTATTTAGGCCCTTGAGCTGGAAGGGACCACAAGGGCCATCTAGTCTGATTCCCTCCCATGCAGGAAAATACAAATAGAGCACTCCTAAAAGATGCCCATCCAACTTTTTTTATAGACCTCCTAAGGAGAGTCCGCCAGTCTCTGAGACAGTCAATTCCACTGTTGAACATCTCTTCCCAGCAAGAATTTCTTGCTAATGTTTAGGTGGAATTTCTTTTCCTGAGGTTTGAAGCCATCCTCTATGTCCTAGTTTCTGCAGCAGGAGAAAACAGGCTTGCTCCATCTTCTACATATTTCTTTACATATTTAAGGATGGCCATCATGTCACCTCTCAAGTCTTCTCTCCTCCAAGCTAAACAAAGCTGACTTCCTCAACCATTCCTGGTAGGGCTTGGTTCCATATTTACTTCATTTGTTGACATGGCATTTTCT
Source organism: Iguana delicatissima (assembly GCA_948472985.1). Taxonomy (NCBI): domain Eukaryota; kingdom Metazoa; phylum Chordata; class Lepidosauria; order Squamata; family Iguanidae; genus Iguana; species Iguana delicatissima. The sequence goes on along the minus strand of CAOKZL010002328.1, from coordinate 119,945 downwards.
TTTTAATTTCATTGGCTAACTCTCTTCAGTTGTGATTGATGCTCAATGTATTAATGCCATCACTAGGTCCCACTCCTTGTGACATCACAAGGAGGCATCACCACTAGTATTCAGGTGTTGGCACTGGAATCTCATGGCCTGGGGTAGTCCTGAGCTGGTAACCCCAGACTTCTGGGAGATCAAGCCCAAAACATCTAGTGGTCCAACATTTGAGAATCATTGCCACAGAATCCATGCTTTGCAGGCAGAAGGCCTGTTGAAATCTATGGTACCATCTTCATTTAAAAGTCTCATGCAGCAGAAGGGGTGGGAAAGTTACTCTTCCAAAGCTCTGCTCAAGAGTCTGGAGAGCTATTGTCAGCATGGAGAGCTTTGAGCTGAAATGGATCACAAGTTGGGCAATTCTGGACAACGGTAGTCCAGAAATTGTCACTGTTCCAAGATGGGATCAAAGGTTTGTCAATATGAGGCTGTTTGCTCACCTTGCTAGTTGGGAAATGATAGGACGTTTTCACACTAGCCTGTTATAGTGCGATGGTTCCACTTTCAACATCCTCTGGAATCTGGGTTTGCAGTTTCGGGAGGGGCCAGCTGGCCCCTCCCGAAACTGCAAACCCCAGGATTCCAGAGGATGTTGGAAGTGGAATCATCACGCTATAACAGGCTGGTGCGGAAATGGCCATGGCCCCACTCTATTCTGCTTTGATCAGACCTTAGCTTGGATCACTGTGTCCAGTTCTGGGCACCACAGTTCAGGAAGGACATTGACAAGGTGGAAAGTGTCCAAAGGACGGTGACCAAAATGACAGAAGGCCTGGAAACTATGAAGCCCTAAGAGGAGAGGCTGAGGGATCTGGGTACATTTAGCCTGGAGGAGAGAAGGTTAAGAGGGAAAATGATAGCTATGTTTAAATATTTGAAGGACTGTCATGTGGAGGATGGAGCAACCCTGTTTTCCGCTGCTCCAGAGACTAGGGCCCTTTCTGCACCCTACCTTTTCATTCAGACGTCTGGTGGGAATCCCGGCATCGGCTCTGCCAGGAGAGGAGTGCGACGAGAGTGCTGCACACTGGTTGGCTTCGTGGTGAAGGAAGCGTGATGGCCACACCTTTCCCCGCTGCAGCACAGCTGGGAAGCTGTGCTGGGACAGGAAGCACAGCCATTTTGCCTACTGGGCTTCTGCAGGACAGTTGAGTGCAGAATGGTGGTGTGATCATAGGTCATTGATGGGGAAAAGCCTGTCAATGATTTCAATCATAGAATCATAGAGTTGGAAGAGACCCCAGAGGCCATTGAGTCCAACCCCCTGCCATGCAGGAACACCCTCAAAGCATTCCTGACAGATGGCCATCCAGCCTCTGCTTAAAAACCTCCAAAGAAGAAGACTCCACCACACTCCATGGAGGCAGCCTATTCCACTGCCGGACAGCCCTGACAGTCAGGAAGTTCTTCCTGAGGTTCAAATGGAATCTCCTTTCCTGCAGCTTGAATCCACTGCTCCTTGCCCTAATCTCTGGAGTGGTAGAGAACAAGCCCACTCCGTCCTCAACATGACATTCCTTCAAATATTTAAACATGGCTATCATGTCCCCTCTTAACCTTCTCTTCTGCAGACTGAACATACCCAGCTCCCTAAGGCATTCTTCATAGGGCATGTCCAGACCCTTCACCATTTTGGTCACCCTCCTCTGGACACGTTCCAGCTTGTTGATATCCTTCTTGAATTGAGGTGCCCAGAACTGGACACAGTATTCCAAATGAGGCCTAACCAATGCAGAATAGAGTGGTACCGTTACCTCCCTCGATCTAGACACCATACTCCTATTGATGCAATCAAGAATCGCATTGGCTTTAATTCATGATTGTGCTGCCTGGGGACAGGAGAAGGACGGGACCATGACGATGTCATGCAGAATTCTCGTGCAGTCCTCCTTCCATCCCCATGACAGGTTGGGAGGGTGGTGCAGAAAGGGCCTAGGACATGGATTAGGAAAAGAAATCCCATCTAAGCATTAGGAAGAACTTCCTGACAGTAAGAGCAGTTTGACAGTGGAATATGCTGCTGCCTGGGAGTGGGATGGAGTCTCTTCTTTGGAGGCTTTTAAACAGTAGTTGGATGGCAGCCTGTTGGGAGTGCTTTGATTGTGTTTTCCTGCGTGGGAGGGAGTTGGACTCAATGGCCCTTGTGGTCTCTTCCAGCTCTATGATTATATGATTTTATGATTCTGCAACTCCAGGTGAGATCTGGGCCAGCTAGAACACCTCTCTAGGTTGCCAAGGAGATCTGCCTTTCCTCTACTTCTGAGGTTCCCAGAGAACAAAGTGAAAATCAAAATTCCCTGATTGACTTTGGCTCTTCATGGGGTAATAATGCCAAAAGTGTCTCTCAATAAAAATGTTGTCTTGTGTTTGGATTGTCACCAGACATCATTGAATCTTTAGTTCTTGCTGGTTGTTTGAAAGAATGTATTCATCTCCGACAATATTTATTTATGGCATGCAAGGAAATCTACTTAAATCATATCATTTCCATAACTGAATATTTATGGATGCTGCTACTGGATGCTTCTCCTTGATTAAACTGAAAACCCTTCACTCTCTTTATATAAATGTTTACTTGTCAGAGACTAAAATTGTCTTTAAACAAACTTGAAATCCAATTGATGTAATAAAATTCCCAGGGCCAAAAGACACTGAAGGAAAGGAGCGTATAATCCATTACGTCTGTGAATGGACCCTGTTCTCTTTTTCTTTGGGCCATTTCCACTCTAGACTGTTATAGTGCTATTATTCCACTTTCAACCTCCTATGGAATCCTGGGATTTGCAGTTTAGGGAGGGGCCTCAAAAGTTCAAACCCTCAGATGCTGCTCCCTAAACTGCAAGCCCCAGGATTCCATAGGAGGTTGAAAGTGGAATAATAGCACTACAACAGTCTAGTGTGGAAATGGCCTTACTCCAGTGGTTCTCAACATGTGGGTCCCCAGATGTTCGTGGACTTCAGCTCCCAGAAGCTCCAGCCACTATGGTCAATGCTCAGGGCTTCTGGGAGCTGAAGTCCACGAACATCTGGGGACCCACAGGCTGAGAATCACTGCCTTACTCTCTTAGCTGTAATGCATCTTCTACTTCGTGAATCATGGGCATTGTTGATTATGGCTGCGATCTTTCATCAGGATGTGTAATGTACATCTTTGCACATGGACTCACATCTAGGTTGTACAACATAACCCTTGTGTTGAATGGCAACAATGTACAACTGAACGCCCAACCAAACATGCATGTCCATTCCATGCTCATCCGTGTGTACCACATGTTCATCACACATGCCTTCTATGTACATGTCAGTGAATTGCAATGTTGCCAGACAGGATGTGCAAATTGTTGCATTTGTTCCACTTTGCAGAGAAACCTTTGGCCTAGATCCTTTGTTACTTCCAATCAGAGCAAACCCAATGAATGCAATGGAAGTGTTGATCAGGTTCCTGTTGATTTAATAGTTCTAGTCAAGTTAAGAGTAAAATATTTATGTCTGAGTAGGCATACATGTGGTCAGATCTTAAGTGTGCCTATAAGCTGTGAGACTGAGGACATTTCTGCCCTACCCTGTTATAGTGCTATTATTCTACTTTCAACCTCCTGAGGAATTCTGGGGTTTGTAGTTTCCTGAGGAGGCCCAAGAGCTCTCTGGCTGAGAAGTCTAAATACCGCTCCCTAAACTGCAAACCCCAGCGATTCCACAGGATGTTGAAAGTGGAATAATACCACTATAACAGCGTAGTGCGGAAATGGCCTAAGTCTAGGCCAGTCCTACCATTAGGCAAAGTGAAGCAGTTGCCACAGGCAAGGAAATGCTGGAGGAGGGGGCTATATTCCATAGGTTTTTGTCTAACTGACTTCTCTGCGTGGGGTTGTGTGTATATACACACACTATCTATCGGTTGCTGGTGTCTTTCATGTCAAGTGGGACTATGGATTCACTCTGAGTTTTAGTCTGAATTTTAAAGGAAATTTGCCAGCTGCCACCATTAATTTAGGGCTACTTTTCATTATTTTGAATGGTGCACTAAATCCCAGAAGGGATTCACCAAGCCACTGACATGGAAGCCACCAACTGCCACTGCTTCAACTCAGGTGGCACATTGTCTTGGGTCACCCTCTGCTGCTGATATTTTTTCTTTCTTCACACCCTCCATCTCATAGCAACAGGCAAGAGGACATATTTCTACTTCGCTGAGCCTTTCCTATAGACTTCTTGATTTAACAGTTTTTTCCCTTTATATTTTCCCGTCAATCAGGATGACTTGTTAAGCCGAAGTCTTCGAAAGAAAAATGCCTCCTGTGTAAAAGCAAGTGGGAAGAAACTACCTTGCTTTCAGCTGTCGTGAAGGGATGGCTTTTATCTTGCTGTCTGTACTTTTAACCACAATCCGTTCATTTGGCCTGATCCTGTGAACATCAAATGCTTGTCAGAAATCCTTCAATCCAGCACTGTACGTTAGTTACCCTGCCAGTCTTTGGGCGGGCACTGCCATGTGCTGGACAGATCTTTTTCTTTGCATGCCACAGGGGGAAGAAAAAGATCCAAGAGGAAGTGGGTGTCATGCTCTGCTTGGAGGAGACCTCCTCAGGTGAGGAAGAGGAGAGCCAAGGTAACAGGCTCCTATCAAAGGCGTGGAAAGCAGGCAATCCTGGAACTGGTAGAAGCAGTGAGCCCACTCTGTGTCACAGAGCTCCTAAAGATCCTGAAATAGGTACAAAGTCAATTCATCCTGTGGAGCATCATAAAATGAAAGGCCAGTTGCAAAGGAACAGGAAATGCTCTGACCTGCCTAAAAAGGAAAACAGTGAGCTAAGTAGGCCAGCTGTGCTGATTTACAGCTGTCTATGAATTAGCATAGACTCATAGAGTTGGAAGAGACCACAGGGGCCATTGAGTCCAACCTCCTGCTATGCAGGAACACCCATCAAAGCACTCCCAGCAGATGGCCATCCAGCCTCTGCTTAAAAACCTCCAAAGAAGGAGACTCCACCACACTCCACTGAGGCAGCAGATTCCACTGCTGGACAGCTCGACCGTCAGGAAGTTCTTCCTGAGGTTCAAATGGAATCTCCTTTCCTGCAGCTTGAATCCATTGCTCCTTGTCCTAGTCTCTGGAGCAATGGAAAACAAGCCCGCTCCCTGCTTGACATGACATTCCTACAAATATTTAAACATGGCTATCATGTCCCCTCTCAACCTTCTCTTCCACAGACTAAACATCGCCAGCTCCCTAAGCTGCTCCTCATAGGGCTTTATGGCTTCCAAACACTTTGACATTTTGGTCACCCTCCTCTGGACACGCTCCAGCTTGTCAATCTCCTTCTTGAAATGAGGTGCATGAAAGCATAATGCAGTGGTTTGAGTGTTTGACGAGGACCCATTGGTCTTGGAGGAGATGGATTTCCCCTGTTGTTCAGAACTGATACAAGGAATATAGGAAACTGCATTAGAATGAGTCAGACCATTGGTCTATAGATCTGAGTAATGACTGTCAAGGATAACTTGCCAGGGTTCCTACATGCTCAGAACCAGTGTGGTGTAGTTGTCTGAATGTTGCAGTAGCACTTCAGCACTCCAGGATTTGATTGCTTACTCTGCCATCGAAACTCTCTGGGTGATCATGTGTCAGCCTTAGAGGAAGGCACTGGCAAGCCACCTTGAATAAATCTTGCCAAGATAGCCGTGAGAGGGTTGCTACACAGAACAACAGTCAGTTAGCATACCCAAGGCCATTCCTTGGCTGTGAGCAACAGTTCCAAAACTCCCAGAGCAGACTTGATTGACATTTCTGCCCCTGTGAATCTCTGGACTTTGGTGTGTACCTTGGATTACTCTCTCTGGTGACTCCTGGACTGGCATTGGGCCATGTTAAATAATTTTTTTTTTTTTTTGCATTAGACCCAGGACTGCCTTGACCACATCCCTGTTTTCTTTGACACTCTGTGTGTGACCCTGGACTGGCTTGGTTTCACCACTGCCTTTTACCATTGACTATAAGCACACTCCTCTGGGCACCTGCCAGATTTACGGAGGAGAGCAGGTCAGGAGGAAAGGTGCAAATTGTGTGCTGTGTTGCTTGCACATGGGAACCTTGCCCCAGAAAAGGAACAAATGAACACCCATGATTTCAAAGCACTGAATCCCTCGACATGAGAGATGAGACACATGATGACACATGACACAGAAGTAGGTCCAGCTGATGAAAAAATTATTTTCCATTCATTTTTCATGCAAATGATTACAAAAGGGGAGATATGGGTTCTTAGGAAAGGCTTGAGTGACAGTCAGTAGGCAGCAGGTGGCAAGTTACTCTGTCTTGTTTGGCTTAAAGGAAATCTGGATTTATCTAGCATTGGTCTTGGGGCCTATTTTCAGGGTTATGGATCCGGCCTCAGGCTTACAGAATCATGAAGAAAATCCTAGCTGCACATTTCCAGACTGCCTTTCTCTTGCACATTAGAGGAGGCATGTATGCAGCTTTTTATATATAAACATTCTCTAAGATAGTAAAAAAATCAGGAGATATATGAAGTAAAGAAAAACACAAGACAAGAAAATAAGAGAGAGGAAAAGTATTAAAGACAAAGATAATAAAGTATAATGAAAAAATAATTTACATTTGACTTGCAACTTTCCTGTTGATGGTTACACAGGACTATGTAAAGTAACTTCTTCAATCGTAAATATCATGTATATGCGTCTATTACTTCTTCTTCCCAGATGTATTAATTATCAAGACCTACAGTTAACATATTATTCTCTTTTCTTGCAAAAAACCAGTTAAAGATTCTTGGTCTTTCAAAAAAAATTCACCAGTGATTTTTCTTTAATTAATGTTGTTAATTTGTTCATTTCAGGTAAAATCTGTCAATTTCAATAGCCGGTCCTCACTGATTGGAATTGGTGCGTTTTCCCATTTCTGTGCGTATCATAGTCTTGCTGCAGTGGCCATATGTCGTAATATTTTTCCATACTTCTCCTCCTGGTCATCCAGCAATCCCGGCAAATATAATTCAGATTTCAATTCAACATCAACTCTTGGACTTCAGGAGAGTTTAAAATGAATGGCATCACCTCTTTTCCTGCCTGCAGATTCAGCTTGCCTTCTTCACCTTGGTGCTGTTCGTGCTTTCTGGTGATGTATGAACCTACCCCCTGCATGTAAAACAAAACCTTCTTTTGATTCTCAACCAGTGCCTCGCAGTTAGGCCCTTTCCACACGAGGTGAGTGAATCGCTCCGTGCCGTTACTTACCGGTTCTTCTGGGTCCGAAGTAACGTGGACTTTCCCTTAAGCCCTTCTGCAGGGTTCCTCCATTTGGTCCAGGGCGAATTGGAGCAGTGCTGTTACCCTGTGCGCTGGGGGTCCCGAGAGGGGCTCCCAAATAACCAAACAACAACAACAAAGGATGGGGAAATTAGCTGGAGCACCCACTTAAGCTAACGAGAGGCAGGGTAACTTTGCGAGGATCTTTTAACCCAATGTCTACGGGGTCAGGTCAGAAGAGCAGTCAGACAGTTTTAAAATAGCAAAAATGATGTTTTATTAACAGGCAAGCAACAAATAAGACAACACAACCACACAGCTGACAAAGAAATAAGAAATGAGAGTTTTCGGGGGAATTGGGTGATACGACACCTTTCTCGTGGTCCTGTAGAAGCCGGAGATGGTAGTGAAGAAACTCAGCGTGGCGGCCAAGGGGAGTCCGCTCGACAGAGCGGCAGCAAGGCTGGATGGAAGTCCGGAGCGATCCAAGGAAGCTCTCGGAGCTTGGGGTTTTTATGGGGGAAAATATGACCGTGGGCTAGTCTGTATTTGGGAGAAAACAATGAGGTTTGGGCACAAGACAATGTCTCCGAAAGGTCAGAATTTAACATGATTGAGTTACGTTCGAATTGACAATGGGATGGCCAGTACACAGATGCAGCTTGCCCGGGCGGTGGAGTGTCCAGCTCGCCAGGATGCCTGCTCGGGGCAGGGAGCTCTTTATGTTAGCATGCATACTTTAATGAAGGTGTTTGTTTTGGGAGGTCTCCTAAAAACAGATCTCGCAGTTTCTGGCTTGCCTTGGTGTAAACAAGTATGATTCAGCATTTAATAGCCATGCCTAGCTCCGTGCTTGTTCGGGGGGCCTCACAAACACTTGGCTGAGGGTGGCAAAACAGGGTTGAATTGTGATATCAAAATGATATCCAATATCTATGGAAGCCAGGCCAGTTCACGGTGATAACAGTGCGAGGTCTTTAGATCCACACTGCTCTGGCTGAAAATGGCGGCTTCCTGTTCTTTGTGGGTCCGGACCAACCACTGACGCTGGCCATACCCACAGCCCTCCCTCCGCTGATCACCTGCGCATCTGCACGTCAGCAGGAATGCAATGGCATGCTCCAGAAGATTGAAAGACTGGATTTTTCTGGTCTTCACTTAGCCGCTGGAGGACCACTTGGAGGCTTTTGGATTGGACTAAGGTGCGGAACTAATGTAAATAGTCCAAACCTAGTCCGATCCAAGGTGCGGACAACCTCTGTGACGGCACGCTTTGGCCCGTTTTAACTTCCTTGTGCGGAAAGGGCTTTAGTATCACTATAAACAGGTGAAAAGATCTCCTATTCAACCCCTCTTGCAGGCCTCCTTTTGAGCTGTAGTTCCCCACTTTCTTAAGGAGATGCTGGTACTGCTGGTGGACTTTAAGGTTCTCCACTTTTTTCGGGTAACAGAGGAATCTTGGGGTAGATCACAAGGTGCTCCACCCAAAAAGGAACATAAACCCTACTTATGTTTCTAACAAGATCTCAGCTTCTGAATGGAAACTGGAATGCAAGTAATGCTAATATAAAGCCACTTGTTTGCATTTCTATAGATAAAAACGTGCTTCTTTGTTTGACTTACATCTTTTTCATCATCCTTACCCACTACTTTCAAAGTAATAGACTTGCTGGAATCCTGTCAGTGTCTTCTATGGGCTGCTTTCTCCTACAGAGGTGGTTGGACATTTTTGTCTGATGTGCAATGGGTATTTTTAGTTCCAGTTTGCAGAAGCAGAGCAGTGCACACACTGCCACTGCACATCTTGTGCGCAAGTATGTGTTGCTTGTTGTGTACTGTGCTTGCAGGTGCACACGGCACATTGTGTATTTCGGTGCGCATCCTGTCGTGCAGCCTCACAATTCACTCACAAGAAGATGCTGCACAATCATCACGTTACTTGTTGAGCATAAATTTAAACTCCTTCATCTTGGCCACTGATTTCCACAGATGCTCATGTAAAGAGTTTGGTAAATACTGAGTAGGGTGGTCCTGCCCAGTCAGATATTCTATTGAGAGAAGATGGCTGAGGATCATGAGAATGATGTTGCACCTTTGAAACGAGGAACATCTGGTACCAGAAGATTCCGTGGAAGGCCTGGAAACCAGCGGCTTAGGAAGCTGGGTATGCTTAGCCTGGAGAAGAGGAAGTGAAGAGCAATACGATAACTGAGTTTAAATATTTGAAGGTGTCATGCCCCATCCCAGGACCCAGACAGAACCTTTCCTAACAGCCACAACTCAGAGACGTGAGAGGAGCAATATATACTGCAGCCAGTGTAGGTGGAAAAGGGAGACCCCAGGGGTCCCAGAGTGTAACAAGGACTGATTAATCAGGCCAATAGCTGGGTAAGATTCTGAGCCTATATAAAGAGAGGCTAGAATGGGAGGAGACTGTTGTGGCCAGCCGACCCTATCGGTGGAAGCAGCCCAGTTTATTCTTGGAGTCCGTTCTTGTGTTCTTCTGCCTTGGCCTCATCTACAGATTTTGTCATCAGACTCTCTTTGCATTTACTGCGAACTCGAACTGCAAAACAACTAAGGATGGGATGAATCCAGAATTTTCCAAATCCGAATCCAGATCTGAATCCCTGGAAGATTCTGGGAATCCACGAATCTTGACTCTTTTGAATCCTTTTTTAAAAAAGGGTTTAAAAAGCAAGGGAAAGAAAGCACTTCTACTGAAAAGTGTTTTTGAAGCAGAATTTGACATCTTTGTCTAAATGAAAAACAAATTTAATAATAGTTTTCAGTTCAGGAAAACATGCTCTTAGTTACCCACCTAACCCACCTAAAAACTATGTCCTGAGGGTACTAATTATTTTATATCAAACACAGTGAGCCATAGAGATCTACTGGAAGGACATGTAGGCAGTGGAGCTGTGGAGATAGATCAAAAAGTAGCCTGTTTTCTGTCCCGCATCCTAGGTGAATCTTGCAAATGGCTCACACAGACCATCTCAGACTCACACAGACCATTTGAATGGATTTTCAGCGATAACAACACCAACAGGAGACAATAGGTCTCTGGGATCAAATTAACGTGTCAAACAGCCAGAGATGTGACACTTTGAGGTATGCATCCCTGGATGAGAAACTCATCTTGCAGGAAACTACAAGGATGTTTGGCTGTATTTTCTTTGAACTACAAAGCTGAAATCAGTCTTCATAAAACTGCAGCCATCTGTTCCCCAGGACATTTTTTTCAGCTCTGTTTAACACTATAACTAGCCCCCTTTTTCTCCTTTTTTTGGAGTTCTCCCAGACTCGCAAACCATGCTGCTGGTAAGCTCCTCTCAGCCTTGACAGGCGTGGCTGAGATCGGCTTTTTGCTAGTTTTCTCCCAGCTGAAGACTTCTGGATTGGTACAGTATTACCCCCAAACCCTTATGTCTCTCTCTCTCTCTCGATTTTCGCCTCTTCCTAAATTTCTATAGTCTTGGATGCTTATTGGAGTGACTGCAGCTGAGTGATTGTATGGATTTTAACATCTATGTCAATAAATACTTAAATTTGAACAGTTAGCCTGATTCTCTGTGATTCAACTCTGTAAACACTGAGAGAAAGATCCTTAATTACCCTGCCCTCTTTGCATTGCTAAAGCGGTGTTCATAGCTAATTCTCCCACAAGTGATAATTTTGCCAGGCATTGGGAATCCCCCTAAGGGGCCCCCAGCAAGTGGGGTAACACCATACTTCTTATTAAGAAGATACGAATGCAAGTGATGTGTTCATCTACTACATGAAGTACATAACTCTCAAGTCAAAAGAATAGAGGTTATTACCTTGCGGAGGAAGGCTGTAGAGGGAGGCAGCCTGAGCGGGCACAGGCAGCCTCCCATGTGCAGCTTTATGCTGTGATTTTTGCGCGCCCAGGGGCCAGCTGGCCAGTCAGGCCTTTGGCAAGCCCCAGAGGCACACATTTTTAAAAACTCCACCACCTCCTCCTGCCTGCCCTGGGCAGGATCAGGCCAGCCGCGGGCAGAAGAAGAGCATGAAGCATAGCCACCTTCTCTCACCCGATTCGAAAGCTTTGGTTTGCCTATTTTGGCAGGGGGATTCGGATCCTCAAATTTCAAATCCTTGCCCAGGATTTGTAGATTCAAGGATTCGATTGGCCCATCTTTAAAAACAACTAAGACAAACTTTGCTTGCCGGCTCCTGATAACAGGATAATTATGTTGGAAAGGGATTGCCGTGACATTTGCCCCAATTAAAATACTATTGATGAGCATGTGGGGAAAGCACCTGGGGAATGGCTTGGCAAGTCACGATGTAATCCCCAAGGGACAGTAAAGCTGAATGATGGCAACATGAAATCCTGGTCCCTAGCTGATGAGCTATCAGCCAATGTGTATATAAGAGGTGAACTCAGACAGGTATTTCTCTTGGCCTCCCTAACTCTTGCTGACACCAAAACTCTGTCCGAGCAAACCTCTGCCTGATTTGATGATGGGATGCTGAACCTTTGACTGAGGATCTTCAAATCCTGCCTGTACAGATGTGTGTATTGGAACTTCAAGAATAAAAGCCTCCAGGTATTTTTTGGATGACAACACTGTGTGCTAGTGTTCCTAAGCGGTGGGTAGTTTGGGGTCAGAGCTAATGCTGTGTGTTCACGCTCTGTTGCTGCTCACGCTTGTGGCTGTATTTTGATACTCTGCTGTGTGTTTTTTTGCTTGCCTCTGAGCCACGTTTTTGTTCAGAGCGCAGCGGTTCCAGGGAGGATTTTGTGCTAGGTGCTTAAATCCATCCCCTGTCAAATTAGGCAGGTGAAAGCCTTGGCTAGCAAAGGACAGAAGAGATGTCATTTGGAGGATAGAACAAGCCTATTTTCTGCTGCTCCAGACACTAGGAGATGGAGTAATGGCTTCAGAATACAGTACAGGAGAAGAGGTTCCAGGTAAACCTTAGGAAGAACCTCCTTTTGGGAAGAGCAGTTTGGCAGTGGACTCTGCTGTTGCCTCCATGGAGTATGGTGGAGTCTCCTCCTTCTTTGGAGATTTTTAAGGAGAAGCTGGACGGGCATCTGTCACAGGGAGGGCTTTGATGGTGTCTTCCTGCATGCCAGAAAGAGGTAAGACTGGATGGCCCTTGTTGTCCACTCCAGCCCTCGAATTTTTTGATTCTCTCACTGATTTCACCAGCAGACATCATTTGAAGCTGATAGGCATTTTCTTACTTAATCTTGTTCTTAAAAAACAAAACTAAACATTCTCATTCTGTTCTACACCTGTTCTGTTGCAAACAGAGCTCTGTTTAGCATGGAATGTGGCTTTGTACATAATAAGCAGTGTTGCTTGGAAGCCTTGGGGGATAACTCCCCCCATAAAGCATACCGGTACTGATAGGAACAAACTAATTAAAATCAATGAAGTCATGAATGAAGTTGGGAATTTGCTAAAAGAAAGGGAAAACTTAATTAAATTTATGTTTTTTCCAACTCCAGTTAGATATTCAGGATTAACTTTTCTTCCGATTTAATCCGCTAAGTTATTAATTAATTAATTGTGCCAAAGTGCTAAAGAGCTGCACATTTTCTATCACCCAATAGCTTCTTTACCCAAAGTCTGGTTCACTTGGAGTTTTGCAAAAGCATTTGTTGTTGTTATTGTTTTTTAAAAGTTTGTCAGGGTTGAGGAATCACAGCACTCAGGGCTTATTAATCCAGAGTAGTGCCAGTGGAATGAATTGGGTCAAGGGATTTCTGAGGTTAGTCTCCTTCACATTTTGCAAATATAGCTCTTGGACACTACTTTAGCTGCCATGGCTCCATCTCATGGAATCCTGGGATATGTAGTTTGGGGAAACAAAAAAGGACTTTTATGGCTTTCTAAGTGCTTCTCCCTCAATTGCAAAGCTCAAGATTCAATAGGGTGTTAGTATGAACGTGCTGTGTTTGTGTACTGTGAGAAGGAGCTCAGTAAATGATCACAGAATCATAGAATCACGAAATTCTAGAGTTGGAAGAAAACCCAAGGGCCATCCGGTCTAACCTCCTTCTGCCATGTAGGAAGATACCATCTAAGCACTCCTGATAGATGGCCATCCAGCCTCTGTTTGAAAACTTCCAAAGAAGGAGACTCCACCACACTCCACTGAGGCAGCAGAGGATTCCATTGTCAAACTGCTCTTACCATCAGGAAGTTCCTCCTAATGTTTAGAAGGAAGACCTTTTCCTGGAGATTGAAGCCCTCGCTCCATGTCCTAGTGTCTGGAGCAGCAGAAAACAAGCTTGCCCCGTCTTCCATGTGACATTGTTTGAAATTTTTAAACATAGCTGTCATGTCTCCTCTTTACCTTCTCTTCTCCAGGCTAAGCATAAGCAGCTCATCATAAGGCTTCATGGTTTCCAAGGCTTTCTTCCTCACGATCCGCAGTGGTACAACAAACCATCTCCCCTAGAAATAAATAAAAAACAATTCTTCTTCCTCAGTTCATCTCAAACTTTAAAGCTTCAGACTTCAGAACTCATTTCCAGAGTCTTCGATTCTAAGTGCGCATTCCTGGAATTTGAATCTAAGTGCAAAATCCGTGGGCAGGATATTAAAACTTTCATTCTAGTAAAGCTTTTATTGTAGTAGCATAACATAAATGGTACGGAAGCACCAATTTAAAATTAACAGAGTTGTTAAAAGCATCCTGCCACCAAGGTAAGAGCAATCAAATCAGATTTTTTTTAAAAAAGCATATTAATGATTAACCAAATGCATCAATTCCTTGCCATTCAGTTTGCCTTCTGCGGTGTGACTATAACAATTTCCTCACTAGCCTGTTATAGCACTATTATTCCACTTTCAACATCCTATGGAATCCAGAGGTTTGCAGTTTAAACTGCAAACCCCAAGATTCCGTAGGATGTTGAAAGTGGAATAATAGGAAACCCCAGGATTCCATAGGATGTTGAAAGTGGAATAATAGCACTATAACAGTCTAGTGTGGAAATGGCTTTAGTGTGAACTTTACAAATGTATTCAAGATGTCAGACCTATCAAGGGGTTCCCTAAACTGAAAAGCCCAGGATTCCATAGGATGTTGAAAATGGAATCATAGCGCTATAACAGGCTAGTGTGGAAATGGCCTACCTCTCTCACAAGGGAAGGCATTCCCAGGAACCTGCCGCTGTCCATTTTAGACATCCCATCTAAGGGTGGCAGGTGCCCAACTGACTGCACCTGTAGGTCAAAAGAACAGACTTAGGGACAGCCCAAGCCAGCCCAGGGTCACATGTGGAGAGGCAACAAGGAGAGAATTGTGGAGGAGGCAGTCCAGAGTCAGAATATGGAATACTGTCTGAGAGTGTCGTCACCATGAACTGGCCTGCCTTCGGAAGATATTAGATGTCGTTTTGATATCACAATTCGGCCCCATTTTGTCACCCTTGGCCAAGTGTTTGTGAGGCCCCCGAACAAGCGCAGAGCTATGCACGGCCATCAACTGCTGAACATTCCTTTCTCCACCCAGGCAGGCCAGACTCAGCCAGATCTTGCTTTAGGAGACTTCCCCAGACAAACACCTCATTAAGGATGCACGCTAATACAAAGAACCCCCTGCTCTGAGCAGGTAACTTGACGAACTAGACACTTAACTGTCAAGCACGCTGCATCTGCATACCGGCCATTCCGTTGTTGATTCGGACTTAATTCAATCATGCTAAATTCTGACCTTTCGGAGACATTGTCTCGCGCCCAAACCTCATTGTTCTCTCCCAAGTACAGACTAGCCCACGGTCATATTTTCCCTATAAAACCCCCCGATTCCGAGAACTTCCTCGGATCGCTCTGAACGTCCAACCTGATTTGCTGCCGCTTTGTCCACCGAGCTTTCCCCTCAGTCTCCGTCCGAGACTGCGCAGTTACGGACCTCCGCTGTGATCTTCCCCAGGCTTCGGACAGGTGTAGTATCACCCAATTCAACAAACCCTAAAACTCCTCTATACCGCTAACACCTTTATCTTCTATAGTTACTTGTGTGAGTGTGTTGCATACACTGTTTGCCTGTATTTAATAAAATCACTGTTATTCTTTCATATTTGGTGCGCTTCTTGACTTGGCCTGACCGCGTAGACGTTGGGTTAAAGATTCCGCTGCGTTGCCCTGCCTCTCGCTTTGCTAAACTTGTGCTCTGAGCAAATTTCCCCACCAATATTTGAGCACTTTTGGAGTCCCTCGCGGGACCCCCACTAAACAGGGTAACAAGAGTAGAACAAGAAGGGACATTTTACCACTTGTGGAGGACGTGTGGAAAGGCTACACACTTGGATGCAGAAAACTTTAAAGCAGTGGCAGAGCTTGGAGTGTGTGGAGGGGGGTGGGGTTACAGCATTAGGGGCGTGGCCACTGTGCATGGGGGTGTGGTTGTGGTGTGTGGGGGCGTGGCCAGGGTTCGTGGGGGCGTGGCTACAGGCTGGGATGCCCCAAAAACATTGCCGCCTGGGGCAAATTGCTGCTCCCCATCCCTACACAACTGCCTTAAAGGTTAACATTCAGTTAAAACCAGAACTTTTTCTTTTGGAACTGATGGATTAATAGTTGGAAAAAATGCTCTGGGAGGCTGCTTCAGTATATGATGGCAGCAAGACTATTGTGTACAAAAAGATGGAAGAACTCAATATTACCTACTAGGGAGGGATTGCTACCAGGCTGTACACTCCCACACTTTGATATGGTTTAATTGGTGAAATATGACTTAATTGGCAAAATATATTAATTGGAATAAATATAAAAGATGCCCTTGTGATAATGAGGCTTCCCATTATCTAGACTTAGCTGAAAGGTAAGTCAGGTAAACCAAGGGTTAATGGGGTGTTGGGTTTAGGTTACAGTTTTTATTGTGGGTCAGCCTCACAGGTCATGGGGAGAGAATTGCCCAATCAAGAGGAAAAAGGTGAGCATCTTCAAGATGCTTCGATGGAGAAGTTCTAAAAATCCTTGAGAGACCATGTAGAGATGTTACTGAAAATTGGGAGGTATCTCAAGGACACTCAAACAGACTTCAAATTAAGGGAATTAACAGAGAAACTCGAAGCTTGTGAGAGGTCAGGGCGAGGGATGTTTAACCCTATGTCTACGGGGTCAGAACCACGCCAGAGTCAGAGGAACAATCTAAGGTAATTTTATTAAAACTAACAGCAACACACGTTAACAAATAATCATACAATCACACAAGGGCTACAGAAATGAAGTTGGAAATAAGAGACAGTTGGGAGAGAGGGCATACGGACCTTAGTCTAGGCATCCTGGCGAAGGAGGAGATTAGCGAAGGCTCGGTGTAAAGCACCAAGGGGAGGCTGGATCCGGGGCTGGAAGGCTGGAAGCAGCGGGGTTTTGCGGCAGGTCAGAGATGTGAGTTGCGTTTAGTTCTCAGCAGCATCTGAGAGGCTTGAGTGGGACACCTCGGTAGCAGCGAAACAGGCCCTTGTCCGGTCGGGGAGGCTCTCCAAAGAGGCTCAAAAAGTGAGGATTTTTATTGCCAATTTCTGTCCCCAGGTATCGGCTAGCAAAGTGGCGTCAATGGGCGATGGTTGCAGAATATAATGTTTGGCAAATATCACCACCTCTCTTCGGTATTGTTTTTCCCGGGAAAGTCCAGATGCATGATAGGTTTAAAATTCTGAATTGATAGGTTTTGTTTGTTTGGTTACACACAGTTCATCAACATAGCTTGGGGTGTGACGGTGTCCAGGCGCAGGTCTATTGTCTGCCTAGAGATGCGTGACTTGGAACAATAGGTCAGTCTTTTAGCCTAAAGGACGTTGTCTATGTTCCCATACAGCAGAGGGAGATGGTATGGTTGTTAAGGATTTCCCATTCAACACCCAGGTTGTTTTTAACTGCAACGGACCTTTGCTAACCAATATCCAATATGGAGGAAGTCAATTTTAGGGGCCCTCTCTTAGGGTTGCTCTGGGGTATAACAGAGAGAGACAACAAAGAAGCCTCCTGGAGATGAAATCTGTGCCAGTCGTAGGCTGCAGGCCCTGGGCCTCACCTCCTGGCTTCTCTCTTCTCTTAGACCATCTAAGCCTATGAACCCGAATATGAGTAGCTAGACCAGTGGTTCTCAACCTGTGGGTCCCCAGATGTTTGTGGACTTCAGCTCCCAGAAGCCCCAGCCACTATGGTCAATGCTCAGGGCTTCTGGGAGCTGAAGTCCAAAAACATCTGGGGACCCACACTTTGAGAACCACTGAGCTAGACTATTAGGTAATTAGTAGTGTTAGGGCTTTTATTATTTTGGAGGTTGGCCGATCTTAAGAATGTATCTGTTTTTATAATGACTTGTAACTTAAGCGTACCTGAGAGGGGGGAGCCTCTCATGAGAATTATTGTCTTGTTTACTTGCATGCCTTAAAATAAACACTTTTCTATAGAACCTCTGTTTCCTCTCCACTCCCACGTCATTCTTCGGCACACGCTTAGATAGGACTTCTTTCACTCAGAAGGGGGAGGTGAGGGAAGGGAAAGGTCCTTAAGCATAGAGATTGTCAATCCATTGAGCAAGGTCCCACTGTACTGTTCAGTTAATTCCAAATTCAGTGGGTGGTGGCAGTGTGAGAATTAATGAACGCTGGGGAATTTCCTCTTCCTTTCCAAGGGTAAAAATCAGTCTTGGGGGGCTGGAAGTAAACCCAGTATGACAGCCCTGCTATAGCTGTATGGCCAGGCTGGATAAGAAGAAAAAGCTGGCCAAACGTGTACATTGTGAATTAGGTCAGAAGAGACCTCCAGGTGTAGTCAGGTCATAGTCAGGAAACTCCGGAGATAATGGGCTTGCAGTTAGCCTTAATGACTCACCGTTTTAGACAATAGCATCTGGATGATTCCCAAAAGACTGCTGATTGTCTTAACTCCTTTTCCTCTGACCCAGACCTCTCCTTTGTCCTCAAACCTGTCTGACAAGTATCGAGCTATCAGGATGGCTGTTATCCCTTTGTTACCTAATGCTAAGACCATTAGCCTGTTCCAGACCTCACTGTCCACTCTGGTTACTCGGCCAGAGAGCCATTCACATCTTTGCCCTCCAAGCAGAAATCAAGTGTTTAAATTCCAGTTTTTGGTCCACTTGTGTGCTGTCCTTGGACTTGCGTCGAAGCCACATTACTGCTTCTTTGTTGCTCTTTTGGATTGGTAAGTATCACCCACTCCATCCTGAAATCTCTCTATCAAAAACTTTCCTCCCTTTCTCTTCAGCTAGCCTTGTGTGATTGCGTGACTGCTTGCATCTTGTGTGTGTGATTGGCATTCCTCCAATAGAACACACTTAAGCTTCCTTTCTGGATCTCTGGATGGTTCTTCCTTGCAGAAGTACTGGTAAATATAGGTGTAAAAGATCTCGTTAGGCTCCCTTCCCCTCTTGCAGGCCTCCTCTTTGAGCTAATAATTCCCCACAATCTCGTGGAGGTATTGGCATTGCATGGACTCCTGAGTCACCTACATTTTGGGGTGACCGCTTTAGCAGAAATTATCTGGTCTGATTACAGAAAAATTGTTGGAGACATTTTAAAAGACTGGAAGACCCTTATAGACTCTTGGTGGAAAAAAGAAAATAATTTGGTGACTTTTGGTTTGGCAGTAAGATTTGGTTATCAGAAGAAGTGAATGATGTTTTAGAGAGAGAGAGAGAGAGAGAGAGAGAGAGACATTTGATTCTATCATAAGTATGTGTTACTGCCAAATAGAAAGTTGGAAGCCACTTTTCTTTTTCTTTATATTATCCTATGTTTCTTCTTTTTTGCTTTCTAATTCGTTTTCTTTTTTTCAAAATGTCTGTAATTTTTATTGTCTTCTGAAAAACTCTTTAATAAAAACTCTAAAAAAAAAGAAAAGAAAGAAAGGCAGTCTGAGAGTAACTGTAGTTCAAAACCAGTCAGGGGGTAATCAAAGAGAATAATCCAAGGAATAAGCTGAAGTCCAAGTAGTTATTGAGCAAGGAACACTGGAAGATGGAACAGCAACATTTTGGAGGAGATGTTGCAACAAAAGAAAGATCCTGGCTCTGCTAATTTATCGCTGTGGTTGCAGTTGTTGTTTTAATTTGCTCCCAAGCCAGCTTCAACTTATGGTAGCCCTATGAATGAGGGTCGCCGTAATTAACTGTCATGCTCAGGATAATCACCCAGGTCTTGCAAGCTCCTTGCATCTGTGGCTTACTTGACGAAGTCAATTCACCTACATTTCGGAGAGCAGTTTCAGCACGTATAACCCCCTCCCCTGTTGCAGCATCCCTGCTGCTGCTGTTGGTGTCCAGCATCAGGGCTTCGCAGACCCCCTATGAGGGCTCAGTGGACCTCCAGAGGTCCCCATACTCCAGGTTAAGAACCGTTGGTGTAGGATGAAAGGACCAACAGCCCAATGCTCAAACCACTATGCCACTCTGGCTCTCATAGAATCACAGAGTTGGAAGAGACCCCAGGGGCCATCAAGTCCAACCCCCTGCTATGCAGGAACAGTCATCAAAGCATTCCCAAGAGATGGCCATCCAGCCTCCGCTTAAAAATCTCCAAAGAAGGAGACTCCACCACACTCCATGGAGGCAGCAGATTCCACTGCTGGACAGCTCTGACCGTCAGGAAGTTCTTCCTGAGGTTCAAGTGGAATCTCCTTTTCTGCAGCTGGAATCCATTGCTCCTTGTCCTAGTCTTTGGAGCAGCAAAGAACAAGCCTGCTCTCTCCTCAATATGACATCCCTTTAAATATTTAAACATATATATATTGGGATTGCAATTATCTTTGCAATATGCAATTCTAGTTGGCCCCATAGAACCCAGAGAAAAGTACACAGTCAGAGTGGTGTAGTGTTGCAGTTGCCAGTGAGGATGACTGGTTTTTCTACCTTAATAAGCTTGCTTAGGAGTAAACCCCATTATACATAGCAGGGATCATTTCTGAGTATGCATGCATAGGATTGTAATGTTAAGATTTCTTTCTTTTTCTTTTTCTTTTTTAGGGCTACACAAAGTTCCATGAGAGCTTCCATTTGCAAAATGAGAAGGATTTTAGAAATGGGAGAAGTGCTCATTTAAAAACCAAACCAAACCAAACCCGACTGCACGAGTGAGTGGAGACGGATGTCCTTCAGATTATCATTTAATATTTCCTTCCTTCGATTTCTGTTTTGCTTTATTTTAGACAGCCACTTCCCAAATTGGTTGACTAGGTATAGCAAGCAAATTAAAATGCAATAAAGCAGCAATTAAAACGATGTTAAAAACCCATCAGTCAAAAGAATGAAGAACAACAGAAACATAGGTCCATAGGTGCTAGAAATGAGGAGGTGGAATCCCAGCTCAATAGTCGTTCATCTCCAGGATTTGGGGTGAAAAATGAGGCTTTTTCACCACTCGCTTTCCTAAAAACCCACAGTGAACCAATCCTACACCCATCCCATGGAAGGAACTTTTCTGGGGATCTTACTGCAAGAGTGGCCAGCATGGAAAAGAGCAGGAGAACTTCTGCAACGTCTTGTCAGGATGTGTAGTTCCTGTCATAAGGTACCTGATGGAGATCTATTAGAATAGGTTGGGCAGCCAGCGTAGGGAATGCTGGGAATTAGAGTGCTACAAAGTATTGAGCATCAATTGTTGATTGCAACAGTGTATCTGTTTGAAACTTGCTTGTGTATTCCAATGTATCGAATGGTTAATTGCTTTATTGCTCATTGGCACAATGTATCCGGTAGAGGGGGAGAAGATCAGAGCAGGGGAAAATGAAAGTACCAAAAGGTGTTGTGAGAACTTGAAGTGTTCAGGGATAGGGAACAGGAAGGATGTCCCACCCTCAAGAACGTCCAGCCTCAGGGATGAAAAATGGGTAAACAACTGTGAGTCTGGGAAATTTCTTATGATGTGGGGTGATGTTAAATTTAGGAACCTCTCCAATCACAGCTTTGCACACCTGTATCTGTATGTGAAGGTATAAAACCTTTGAATGCCATGTCTGCTTCAGTCTCAGGAACTTTGGAAAAAGGGAAGAAATAGTACCGCTCTATTCTGCCTTGGTCAGACCTCACCTGGAATTCTGTATAGCTGGAAGGGTCTAGAGAAGGGTGACCAAAATGGTCAAAAAGCTGGAAACCATAAAATCCAGTGAGCTCTACTGTTATCACAGTGAACTGGCCTGGCTTCGGAAGAGATTAGATATCATTTTGGTATCACAAGTCGGCCGCGTTTTGCCACCGTCGGCCAAGTGTTTGTGAGGCCCCCGAACAAGCACAGAGCTAGGCATGGCCATTGACTGCTGAACATTCCATTCTCCACCTAGGCAGGCTGGACTCAGCCGGATCGTCGCTTTAGGAGACCTCCCTAGACAAACACCTCATTAAGGACGCACGCTAATACAAAGAACTCCCCGCCCCAGGCAGGTAACTTGACGAGCTAGACGCTTAACTGTCAAGCACGCTGCATCTGCATACTGGCCATTCCTTTGTTGATTCGGACTTAACTCAATCATGCTAAATTCTGACCTTTCGGAGACATCGTCTCGCGCTCAAACCTCATTGTTCTTTCCAAAGTACAGACTAGCCTACGGTCATATTTTCCCTATAAAATCCCCTAATTCTGAGACCTTCCTTGGATCGCTCTGAACTTACACCCTGCCTTGCTGCTGTTTCGTCTGCCGAGCTTTCCCCTCGGTCTCCGTCCGAGACTGTGCCTCTATGGACCTCTTCATTGATCTACCCTGGGCTTTGGACAGGTGTAGTATCTCCCACTTCAACCATCCCTCTCAAAATCCCTCTATACCGCTAACACCTTTATTTTTTATAGTTACTTGTGTGAGTGTGTTGCATACACTGTTTACCTGTATTTAATAAAATTCAAAGTTATTATTTCACAATTGGTGTACTTCTTGGCTTGGCCTGACCCTGTAGACATTGGGTTAAAGATTCCGCTGCGTTGCCCTGCCTTTCGTTTTGCTAACTTGTGCTCTGAGCTAATTTTCCCCACCAATATTTGAGCACGTTTGGAGTCCCTCATGGAACCCCCAGTAAACAGGGTAACACTACAAGGACCAGCTTAGGGAGATGAGTAGATAAGCACATAAATGGTGGATGGAACTATTGAACTGAAGTGGGATGCTAGCTGGGAACCAGAAAGGAGGTCTGATAAACTGGCCAAGAGAGCCTTTATGAAGCTGGGGTGTTAACTGATGTTACAATATGTGTAGTGTGCCAAGAAACCACTGTCTCTGTTCAATCGATTGTCTAGGGCAGAGCTTTCCACACTTTTCATGCTGGTGACACGCTTTTTAGACTAGCATCATTTCACAACACAGTAATTCAGTTTTACTAGCAAACCAGAGGTTAAATTAACCCCTCATAAGAGATATGGGCACATACATAAATTGTAATAACAAAATGTATGGGGACACAACATATCTCATGGAAATCTTTCATTTATATTTTTAAAAATATATGATTTATAACATACATTTCCAAGGCTTGGTGTGGGGGGGTTGTTCTCAGCCCACACCTACACACTTCAGGCGACACACTAACACGTTGCGACACATCGTTTGGAAAGCCCTGGTGTAGGGACTGGAGTTTATGGATATATTCCAGTTTTGCTCTTCCTCTTCCCAATTTTTCTCTGCAGTTTTTTTTGTTTGTTTGTTCCAGCACTGCTGTTCTGAAGTCTGAGATGGAATACCCAGGAAGACTGAAACATTCTACAACCGGTTTTTGTGAATTCTCATTTCTAGTGTCTGACTGATGTCTATTTGTCCTTCATCTGTTCCTGGGCCTCCCATCCTTAATAGCTCTGCCTTACCTAGTCTGAGATTCACGTGCTGGTTTGTTGTATGATTGTACTGGCTTACTTCCATTTTTGATTTCTCCACATCAGACAATGTTATCACTCTCCCATTGTTGGATTGCATTCTCATCTTATTGGGTTGTCTCTTTTCATTAACAGGAAATACCCATGAATGGTTCCAATAACTCTGCATTTCTGCTACCGTTTATTGGGATGTGGTGTCATTCCACTGCAGTTCCAATATTGTGGCAGTCGTGTGATGTTAGTAGGTGTTTTTTCCCCCTTTCTTCCTCCCTGTCCCCAAGCAGGGTGAGCTCATCGCTCTTCTGGGTATCTGGACAAAGGGGACATCGTGGAGCAGGTGAACAGCATTGCTCTTAGTCTGTTCCCCAGTACATTTTTTTTTACAGCATTACGGCAAAGCACCCAACCATGGCTCTGGAAAAGAGAAATGCTGAAATGGTTGCAAGACAAGGAAACACCGTGTGAAGCAGACGGGAAGTCTCCCGACGTGCTGAAATTGCGCAAAAACAAAAAAAGGAGATTCCACCTGAACCTCAGGAAGAACTTCCTGATGGTCAGAGCTGTCCAGCAGTGGAATCTGCTGCCGCCTCCATGGAGTGTAGTGGTTTCTCATTCTTTGGAGGTTTTTAAGCAGAGGCTGGATGGCCATCTCTTGGGAATGCTTTGATATGTCTTCCTACATGGCCGAAGGGGGTTGGACTCAGTGGCCCCTGGAGTCTCTTCTAACTCTGTGGCCCTTTCCACACGGGGTAAAAAAAACGGCTTAGGGCGACCTCACCCGGAGGTTGTCCACACCGTGGGGTGCGCTAGGGCGGTTTGAAAAGTGGAGGTTCCACACCTCAAACTGCCCTTGCGCGGCTGCAAGGGGTGGCGCGGCGCGTTTTTCAAAAACCACATTTCATGTGGTTTTTAAAAAATACGAGCGCGCTAACCTGTTGCAGCACCCCGTTTGAAACGCGTCCCTGCAGAGCTGCCCAGGGGCGGGCTTCCGGCTGGCGCGCTGCCCTGATTGGCAGAGCGCCGCCGGAAGTTGCCGGCCGCCATTTTGGGCACCGCCGAACACTGCCGAAATTCACGAGCATGTGGAGCAGCGAACGCACGCTCCCTGGAAGGAAGGAGCAACCCGCTTCCAGGTAAGCTCCGCCCTTGCGTGCGCTGCCCCGTTTCCCCGTCCCTTGTGTGGCAAGGGCCTGTGATTCTATGATTCTGTAATTCTAAGTGATAGTAGTACTCTATTCTGCTTTGGTCAGACCCTGCCTGGAGTCCTGTGTCCAGTTCTGGGCACCACACTTCAGGAAGGATATTGACAAGCTGGAAGGTGTCCAGAGAAGGGCAACCAAGATGGTAGAAGGCCTGGAAACCATGAACCCCTGGGTATATTTAGCTGGGTATGGTTAGCTTGAAGAAGAGAAGGTTAAGAGGCAAAATGATGGCTATATTTACATATTTGAAGGGATATCCTATGGAGGGTGCAGCAAGCTTCTTTTCTGCTGCTCCAGAGACTAGGACACAGAGCAATGGCTTCAAACTTCTGCCTGGGAGTGTGGTGGAGTCTCTTTCTTTGGAGGTTTTTAAGCAGAGGCTGGATGGCCATCTGTTGGGAATGCTTTGATGTGTGTTCCTCCATGGCAGGGGGTTGGACTGGATGGCCCCTGGGGTCTCTTCCAACTCTATGATTCTATGAAAGAAAAATATAGTGCATAAACTAGGCAGTGTAGACAGGGGAAGGGAAACTGGGTCAGTGGGTGTGCAGAAGATTGATTGTAGGAATGTGCATCACCAAATTGGCAGCGCAGTGTAATTGCAGAGATGCTGCGATGATGATTGTTTCTATACCAGTATGTTTTTGTTTCCTTAAATACAGTGGCCCCTCCACTTTCATGAGGGTTCAGGGTGCAGAACCCTCACGAAAATGGAAAAACTGTGAATAACTCCTCCCCAAGCTCCCTCTCCTCAGTCTTGCATGTTTTGACTTCTGGTGCCCCCCACCCCTCATTCTCTTGCATTTGCTGGGACAAAAAGCATGGGAATGGGAGTGGTGAGCTCCTGAGGGGAAAAAGGAAGGCACACCTGAGCCTTCTCCCCATTCCTTTGCATTTTGGCTCAGTGCACATTCTCCCTCCAGGGCCTAATGCATGCAAATGGGAAGGGGGATCTCCAGAGGGGAGAATGTGCACATATGCCTCCCCACCCCAATTCCCTTGCCTTTTTCCTCGGTGTGCTTACCTTCATGCCCAGCAAAATGCAAGGGGATGGGAGGAGGGGAATGGAGGGGAAGCATGCACACATGCAGTTGTGAATAATAAAATTCATGAAGATCGAACCGGTGAATGTGGAGGGAGGACTGTAATTGTAACACTGCACAACTGAATCTGTGAACAAATGGGATATGGATGTTTGCAATGCAGATTGTGCACTTGCCTATGCAATGCACTATGCACGTCTGCATCTGCAATTGTGAAATGGCACCGCATGCCCAACTCTGCTCCCACAACCTTCAATTTCAAATCACTCTGGACTCCTGCAGTGGGCAGAAACGTCCAGTCACTTCTGTGAGGAAACTTGCACTTGCTGGATGCAAGGCCACACATATTTATGGATTTGCCTGCAGGGGAATCAATTTCCCTCTGGAAGGAGACATTTGGAGCTTTCAGGCTTATCACTCTGAAATATGGTGATTTGCTTGGCTCCCCTGCCTGTCCATCCTTTCTGTCTCACCCATCTCATTCTGCAAGATGCTTAGTGGTCCTCTGGGCTTCATTCCCAGGTCATGGTTTGCTAGCTCCTTTGTCTGCATCCAGGTGGCTGAAGTGATGGAAGCAGCCTTTGGAAGGGCAGGTGATGAGCTAGGAAAGATTGATGCCTAGGCTGATGGGTTGCCCTGTTGGCACAGAGCAAAGCTTAGAGAGGGCTTTACAATTCCCATATGTGTCTGCTGCATGAAGGTGCCAGATATTGATTAGAATTCATGAGATCATGAAATACCTTGGCTGAGATCCTACATTATGGTTGCCTAGCATAAATTTCTCTGTGTGGAAGGGTGCATTGATGGTACTATGCAATCACAGAATGATAGAGGCTTAGAGATGGAAGGAACCCAAAGGGCCATCCAGTCCAACTCCCTTCTGCCGTGCAGGAATACACAATCCAAGAACCCCCACGAGATACCCATCCAGCTTCTGTTTAAAGACCACCGAGGAGTCCCCTCCTTCTCTCTGAAGCAGTCTATTGCACTGCTGAACAGTTCTTACAGTAGAGAAGTTCTCTCTAAAGTTTGGGTGGAATCTCTTTTCCTGTATTTTGAATCCATTGGCTCTTGATGCAGTCTCTGGAGCTGCTCAAAACAAGCTTGTTACATTTTCTGCACAACATCCTTTCAGATATTTAAAAATGGTTTCACGTCACCTGTTGATCTTCTCTTCTCCAAGGTAAACCTACCCAGCTCCTCATAAGGCTTGATTTCTAGACCTTCAATCATCTTGGTTGCCATTCTCTGGACACGTATGAGCTTCTTGAACTGTGCTGCCCAGTACCTGACCCAGTATTCCAGGAGAAGGGAATGTCACTACTACTTCTTTTGATGTGGACGCTATACTCCTGATGCTGCAGCCTGAAACGGCAGTGGCTTTTTTTGGCTGCTGCATCGCACTGTTGACTCATATTTGGCCTGTGGTCTACTAAGCCTCCTAGATCCTTTTCACATCCAGTTGTGAATTCTTGGGTGGTACATAATTATTTTTCAGAGCCCTCTGTTTATGCCTTGACTCCATTGGACTATGGAAACATCAGGCACACTTGCAGACATCCTATTGGTTTCACAACGTTGATTTTCAGCAGAAGGGTGGTGCAGCAGAATTGCCACAACTGTGTGAGTGTAGACTTAGGCCCTTACTGCATGATGTTGTCATCCCGGCAGGGCAATGCATTGCTCCCAGGCCATGATGTATGCCATCTCACGATGTTGTCACTTGCCCGCCATCTGTCACAAGTCTGCCCTTTTTTATTGCCAGAAAAAAATCCAGTAATGGCCGCCTTTCCTGCCACAATCCCATCAGCTGCAGGTGTGCAGGGCTGAAGCGCTTGATAGCACTTCCTTCCACAGCATAGTGCAAGAAGAAGTGGGGAAAGGGACTTGCCATTGATGCTGTACCGTGGAAGGAAGAACAGTGTTATTATAATATTTTTTGCCAATCATGCTATGCCACACGATAGAGGTGTAAGGCATGGTAACAGGAGGAGAGCAGAGAGAGGCACTCATTTATAGGGCGAGAAAGGTTGCAGACCATAAATCTTTGCACGCATGAGTTATGCACTCATTGTGCTACACAACACTTCCACTGAATGGCATCCCGTCACAGTCAATTTTTTTTATTGCATTTATATTCTGTCTTTTCTTTGACATGGTAACCAGAGTGGCTTACAGCAAGGATACAAGTAAAAATTTGATGGTGAAAATTAAAAAAAAAACCCTGCTAAATTAGCTCTTGTGTTAAAACACCAGTATAAAATAATTTCAAAAGCAATAATTGCTCAGCTCCCCTCCATGGGAGAGTACGCTCACGGGCCAATCGTGCCCACTACCTTGGTCATTTCTCCATTCCTGAGATCAGTCGGGGCTTTGACAGGATCGCCTGTAAAGGTAACAGAAAACTCCCCAAGAATCATGGAATCCTAGCGTTGGAAAAGACCTCAAGGGCCCTCCAGACCAACCCCACTCTGTTGACTAGGAATTTTACTTTCTTTGATGCTGAGATAACGTGACCTGCCTGAGGCGACCCAGTGAGTTTGCATGGTCAAGTGGGGATTCAAACTCTGGTCTCTGGAGTCATAGTTTGGGCACGTGCACATGTGTGGTGCCATGACCCTTTTGTTGGGGTTGCGGCAGTGGGGGTACACGTGCGCAGATCCAAATTGCTCCCTTATTTGCAAACGAGGGAGTATTTCAGCACCCACGACCTCCCCGCTGCCATGGTAGCTACTGCTGTTAGCGTTATTGCCTTTTTCTACAGAGTCTGGTCTTCTCACGATATGGCCAAAGTACAACAGTCTCAAGCCATTTCTGCACTGTCCTGTTATAGTACTATGATCCCACTTTCAACATCCTGTGGAATCCTGGGGTTTGCAGTTTAGGGAGGGGCCGTCGGCCCTCCCTAAACTGCAAACCCCAGGATCCCATAGGATGTTGAAAGTGGGATCATAGCACTATAACAGGCTAGTGCAGAAATGGCTTCAGTTTAGTCTTCTTGGCTTCCAGGGAGAGTTCAGGCCTGATTTACTCTAGGATCCATTTTGTTGTCTTTTTTTGCAGTCCAGGCGATCCATAAAACTCTTTTCCAACACCACATTTCAAAAAGTTGTCCATCTTCCTGTCAGCTTTCTTCATTATCTGGCTTTCACAACTGTATGGAGAAATCCGACATACGGTGGCCTGGTTGATTCTGACTTTGGTACTTAATGATGTCTCTTTAAACTTGAGGATCTTAGCTGGTTCCTTCGTAGCTGCTGTCCCAGATCCTACAAGGTTCATCCGGATGGATAAAACACTAGCAAGCCAAAGTCTTCGCTTCGATAGATAGTGAGGACATTTTAGGCTGGTACTGGGAAATGTTCTATTGGATTGTGTCCAGGGGTTACAAATTTATCAATGCCATCGTAGCTAAAGCTGTCTTGCTGCCAGTAGAATGCAACCCTGTCATTCCTTGAAGAAGAAACCATCCTGCTTTGATAGAGCTAAACGGAGGTCAGAATTTTGACCCTAACCACTTTCCCTGTGGTATCCGTCACACTGCAGGATTTTAAGACATCCCATACGTGTTTTTTTCTCCCCGTTTAAATGGTCTGAAATGATCATAAATGCATACTGCAATTTCCTGTACGTAACAGCGGAGTGTGAAATTCCAGTTAACTGTTAATATTTCTAATGGCATTAGTGGCAGATGATTTAGAAGGGGAGGAGAGGAGAAACTGTATTTTAGGATTATAAAGAACCAGAAAGTTGTCACATTCCTTTTAGCAGTGGGTAAGTTATAGAAACGCTCAAGTGATGCTTCTCAGGCCAAACCTCCAAGTATGACTACGGCCCCCATCTGCTGTAATGATCCATTTTCTCCTTCACGTTTGTGTGCCAGTTTCAAAACGAGAACCTGACTAACCACCCCAAGATGTAAAAAATAAATAAAAAAGTCCTTGGCATTACAGTCTTAGATTCATTGATCCATAATTTATGGGCTAGCAGTCAATCAGTCATGTGAGTCTGAAGGTTGAACTGGGCAGAATTAAGCTGAGCTGAGCTCATCTCTACTGAACACAATGCAATGTTCTCTACTGCTCAGAGTTTTTGGTTGGTATCATCATCTGACTTTTAATGGATCCAGCTTCTCATTTCTAAGTCTATCGGCTGGAATTGAAGAAAAAAATCTTGTAATCCGTGTTTAATAAGGAAATTGGTTTATAGTTGCTGGGTTGTAATAAATCCTTCCGTTCTTTAGGTATCAGCGCTATGTTAGCGTACTTCCATGATTCCAGAATTCCTTCCTTTTGTATAAGATTGAACGTTTTCTGAAGGGATAACAACAGTTCCTCTTCAAATATTTTATAATATAATGCGGTGAAACCGTCTGGCCCAGGAGACTTGGAAACTTTCAGCTTTTTAATTGCGCGTGATGCTTCAAATGGGGTTATCGGAGCATCAATCAATTTTTTATGATCTTCTATAATCTGAAGAATATTTCGTCCCTCCAGGTAAGACTTTACATCTTTTATTTGAATGTGATTCGTTTCCTGATATAATTCCAAGTAGTATCTATAGAATTTTTTTTAATTTTTGTCTGATCTACAGTTTTTTCCCCATTGTACTGTACTTCTAAAATCTGTTTCTTTTCCTTTTCTTTCCTTGACTTATAAGCTTCTCATTTCTGTTTGGTCCCTAAAGTGGGAGGTACTGTGCCTTTTCTTGCACAGAGTTCCTGCGCATTAATGCGCACAGAAGTAGCAGATAGCTCCCATCTCAGGGTGAGTGGTACATCCACTCTGAGAATTTGGATTGCTTTAAAGATGCTGAGTGAGGATCAACATGTTCAGAATGATCTCAATCTCTGTTTGGAGTTCTGTGGCCGAGATCCTGCACTGAGGAGAGAGACCATTACTTTATACTCATAGAGTATATTGCCTCCTCATTAGTAAATTGCCCTGGCATGCAAATGAGTGCACAACCAATGTGCATGGTGACAGCAAATGAACACATAATCAGTGCACACTCTGCATTTGTGTCTACAATGCAGCATGAAGCTAAGCATAATGTGTATGCTCATCAATGCACCTGCCTGCAGAATAGTGGACAATGCACAATGAGGTTGTGTGTTTCCACTTTTAACATCCTATGGAATCCTGAGGTTTGTAGTTTAGGGAGGAGCGTTTGAGTTCCCCTCTCTAAACTGCAAACTCCAGGATTCCATAGGATGTTGAAAGTGGAATAATAGCACTATAACAAGCTAGTGTGGAAATGGCCTGGGACTCCAGCTGACCAGGGTGGGAACTTGGATCCAGCTCAGGCCTGGGTTATTTGAAGGACAGTGTTTTCCCTTATGAATCTGCCAGTCCTTTGAGATCTGCTGAGGAGGCTCTTCTCTCTGTCACACCTGGAATCCTGTGTCCAGTTCTGGGCACCACTGTTCAGGAAGGACATTGACAAGCTGGAACGGGTCCAGAGGAGGGTGGCCAAAAATGGTAGAAGGCTTGGAAGCCGTGAAGCCCTACCAGGAGTGGCTTAGGTTGCTGGGTAAGTTTAGCTTGGAGATGAGAAGGTTAAGAGGCGACATGATAGCCATGTTTAAATATTTGAAGGGATGTCATATGGAGGACGGCGCAAGCTTCTTTTTCTCCTGCTCTGGAGCCTAGGATATAGAGAAATGGCTTTATACTTTAGGAAAAGAGATTTCACCTAGATAACAGGAAGAACTTCCTGATGGTAAGAGCAGTTCAACAGTGGAATGTGCTGCCTCAGAGTGTAGTGGAAACTCCTTCTTTGGAGGTTTTCAAACAGAGGCTGGATGGACCTCTGTCAGGAGCGCTTTGACTATGGCCCCTTTCACACCTTATCTGCTGCCGCTGGCATCGTGTGGGGACTGTGCGAAAAGCCTCGTCCGGGAGGCACTCGCATCCCCTCCGCTTCCCCTCCGCACCAGCTGCGTGCTGGCCAAAAGGAAGCGCGAGCGCTCCGCCCCTTCCTTCCGCAGTGCAGCCGGGTACTTTCCCAGGGTGCGCTGGGGAAGGAAGCGTGATGGCCACGCATCCGGAGCCTCCGCACACAAGGTAAGTGCGGGTGGGGCACGGGAGAGACATGTGATTGTGTGTCATTTTTGACAACGAGCTGAAAATGATATAATGTGCGATCGTCATCTAATGACATCGGGAGCGTCGCATGATTGCGAGGACATCATGTGGAATGATCCTCACAATCATGTGATGCTCCCAAGGCCATTTCGCAACAGGACTGGCATGCGAAGAGGGCCTGTATGTCTTCCTGTGTGGCAGAATGGGGTTGGACTGGAGGGCCCTTGGGGCCTCTTCCAACTGTACGATTCTATGGCCATTTCCGCACTGGTCTGTTATAGCGCTATGATTCCACTTGCAACATCCTATGGAATCCTGGGGTTTGCAGCCGGCCCCTCCCAAAACTGCAAACCCCAGGATTCCATAGTATGTTGCAAGAGGAATCATAGCGCTATCATAGGCTAGTGCGGAAATGGCCTATGTTTCTAAGTAGGTTGTTGAATGGTGAGTTAGCATCTAGGTGGTTCTGAAGCCTCCTGGGTGGTGTTACTGACTGGAGTTTTGGACCATCCATGATTTGGATTCTATCCAAGATCCTACAATAATGTGGCATGTTCCAAGCTGTGTCTCTTTTTGTCATTGCACTATTGTGATACTATTTATGGCAATTTCACTTGAGCGTTTTATCATTCCATTCAGAATTGCTCCCAGAGCACCTCTTGCTACCTGGCACAGCCCTTGATTTTCCAGAGATAATGAACCTCAACTTGTAGGTCTCTGTCATTGTTATTTTCCCAGCCTTTTTTCCAATAAAACAGCCAAGGGAGAGTACAACATAGGCTGGAGAAAAAGACAGTTTAAAGTTAAAACAGTTTAAAGTACAAGTAAAAAAAAAAGTTAGCAATCTAATTAAAACCTTTAAGTGGTCTAAAAAGCATTTAAAATGGAATGAAGATAAAAGTACAGGGCTCCCATTAGAAGACCCTTCTGCAATGGCCAGTTAACAGCTAGAGGCCAGTCTAATTAGGTCTTTGCCAGCTGGAGGAAAGAGAGGAGGGAGGAGGCCAACCAAGAAATGTAGGGTACTACACTTAGGAAGAAAGAATGAAATGCACACATATAGGATGGGTAGCAGCTGGCTTGAAAACAGTACGTGTGAAAGGGATCTAGGGGTCTTAGTGGACCACAAGCTGAACATGAGTCAACAATGTGATGCGGCAGC
The DNA here is from genome assembly GCA_948472985.1 of Iguana delicatissima. Taxonomy (NCBI): domain Eukaryota; kingdom Metazoa; phylum Chordata; class Lepidosauria; order Squamata; family Iguanidae; genus Iguana; species Iguana delicatissima. Next base: position 87,330 of record CAOKZL010002328.1, on the reverse strand, counting down.
CAAAAAAGCTGATGCGATTCTAGGCTGCATCAATAGGAATATAGTGTCGAGATCAAGGGAAGTAATCATACCACTCTTCTCTGCTTTGGTTAGACCTCACCTAGAATACTGTGTTGTGGGCACCACAATTCAAGAAAGATATTGACAAACTGGAACCTGTCCAGAGGTGAGTGACCAAAATGGTGAAAATGGATGTGAGAGAGGGCCTTCTCGGTGGCTTCCTCATAGGATCTGAAACTCCTCTCTCAGGCCCTTTTTGCACTGTTATCCTGCTTGCTGGGGGCCCCTTAGGGGGATTCCCAATGCCTGTCAAAATTGTCTCCTGTGGGGAAGATTAGCTATGAACACTGCTTTTGCAATGCCAAGAGGGCAGGGTAATTAAGGATCTTTAACCCAATGTTTATGGGGTCAGGCTCAGTCAGAAATCACACACAAAGGTCCAATGAATGATTTTATTGAATAGTAATAATTTGCACTCACGCACATAAACACACACACACACACGCAAGGGCTAATAGAAATAAAGAGTGGAAATAAGAAAGAGAGAACAGTGCACCTCCTCCTGAAGTGCTCTGGTTGGGAGCAGCGATAGAGCACCAGCTCAGCAAAGAGACGCTGAGGAGGGAGGGGGAGCGGTCAGTTGGTAAAACTGAGAGGCATCATACCCATTGCATCGCCTTTCCTCTCCTGCCTAACTAGCCCAAAAACAGGGACTATTTGTAGGAAAAATTTACTTTGAAAGCAAATTCTTTCCCGGGAAACACAAACAAAGACAGGATAAGAAAAACACCTCCACACCTAGCATTTCTCAGAAGATAACAAGGTGTCATCCCAGTAACAGGATCTTCCTCCGCTTTGAGGCTGTGGTGTGAGTTTCTGGAGAAGGATCTGATAAGGTTTTATGGCTTCCAGTGCCCAATTTTCCGGGAACACTTTTACTCCCTTCAAGTGGACTCCTTAAAGGTTAAAGGCCTTTTGTCCACCACGGGTTAGCACAACATGAGGTCTCCTGTGGCCGTGTGACTGGGGGTTTTACTGGCCTGGTTTGGTTCATTCGATCGTACAACCGTAATTGCCTACGTGCACATTCGAGTGACCTCTCTGGTGGGTTAGATTAATTTTATATCAAAGTTGTAGACCCCGGGACAGGGTTTACCAAGGGGGCAACAGCACCTTACCTTTTCATGGCGCTGGGGTGCAGGGATCGCACAAGCAGCCTCTTGCGAGAGGCTCTTGAACCCCGCTGCTTCAGGTCTGCAGCCACTGCCTGCTAGCGAGCAGGTAGCGTGAGGCCTCCTCCTCTTTGGGTGCTGCGGCTCCAGAGGCTCTGCACGCACAGTAAGTGCGCACGGGGCCCTGGAGCGATGCGCGATCGAGCACCATTTTTGGCTAGAAGCCGAAAATGAAATAGTGTGCGATTGGCGCCTGTCAGCCCCAGCAACATCACGCAATTGCTAGGATGTCATGTGGACGGCTCCTTGCAATTGCGCGACGCTCCAGAGGCCCTTTTGCTTGGTGAATGCTGTGTGAAAAGGGCCTCAGAGAGGCCAGAATGGCCCCTTCCTGCTCTCCTTCTAGGAGATCTAGGAGTCTTAATAGACCACAAGCTGAACATGAGTCGGCAGTGTGATGCGGCAGCCAAGAAAGCCAATGCGATTCTTGGCTGCATCAACAGGAGTATGGTGTCTAGATCGAGGGAGGTACTGGTACCACTCTACTCTGCTTTGGTTAGACCTCATCTTGAATACTGTGTCCAGTTCTGGGCACCGCAATTCAAGAAGGACATGGTCAAGCTGGAGCAAGTCCAGAGGAGGGTGACCAAAAGGGTGAGGGGCCTGGAAGCCATGCCCTGTGAGGATAGACTTAGAGAGCTGGAGATGTTTAGTCTGCAGAAGAGAAGGTGAAGAGGGGACATGATAGCCATGTTTAAATATTTGAAGGGATGCCATGTAGAGGAGGGAGTAGGTTTGTTTTCTGCTGCTCCAGAGACCAGGACAAGGAGCAATGGATTCAAGCTGCAGGAAAGGAGATTCCGTTTGAATCTCGGGAAGAACTTCCTGACAGTCAGGGCTGTCCAGCAGTGGAATATGCTGCCTCAATAGAATGTGGTGGAGTCTCCTTCTTTGGAGGTTTTTAAGCAGAGGCTGGATGGCCATCTGTTGGGAGTGCTTTGAGGATGTTCCTGCATGGCAGGGGGTTGGACTGGATGGCCCCTGGGGTCTCTTTCAACTCTGCATTTCTATGATTCTATGATTCTGTTGGCAGGCAAAGACCTCTTTCTTCCAACAGGCTTTTAGAACTGAAGGTTTTGAAAGAACCAGCTTTAAGAGGGAGCTGTATTGTTTTAAACTGAACTGCTTTTACAGCTTTTTAATCCCTAAATTGCTTTTTAAAACTTTTAAAGTGTGTGTTTAAATTGTTTTAACACAGCAAATAGTTTAATTCCATTTTAATGTTCACCTTTGTATGTTCCTGGCTGTGTTGTTCTTGTTTTTAAATTGGAAGTCACCATGAGTCCTAATTTGGGGAAAAATATGGGCCTTACGTCTGCGGGAAATAGAACTGAGCGGTTTCACGGCATCCATGTCCAGCCAGGCATATTCAGTAAGGGGCTGCCATGAAGTTACTGTGTAGGATACCCATTGAAGTGACTGTTTCAAATTGATGCCAACAGACTCAGATGCCCATGACGGGCTCCCAAAATGCAGCCGGGCAATGGTTACAGACTACTGATACGCATGAATAGAGCCCAAGGCACGTTGGTACACTGGTGAGGGATGGCCAGTGTGCCTCAGGAGAGCGTGGTGTATAGTGGACAAACAATTTCTGGTGCCTTGAGTGACCTCTCTGGTGGGTTAGGTTAATTTTATATCAAAGTTGTAGACCCCGGGAAAAGGTTTTGCAAGGGGACAACAGCATCTTACCTTTTCACGGCGCTGGGGTGCAGGGATTGCACAAATCTTCACAATTCACCAGATGAGGTATGTAGCATCTGTTGTATGAAGCTACAGCAACAATTCTTTATTATGATTCAGCAACAATTCTTTATTACGATCCACAGGCCCAACGAGTTCAAATTCTCAACATGCAAGATAAATAAAAAGACAAGAAGCAATGGGGTCAAACTCTGCAGGCAGAACTTATTTCAGACATTTTTTCCTTATACAGAAGTTTTCTGTTCCCTATTTTAAACTATGTTGTATATGTAAACTATGTTGGGGACAGATAGGTAAGAAATAAAAAAGTGTTATCATTATATTATGATAATCCTGACTGCCTCAAACATAAACTTGTCAAAGACCAAAGTCACACTGGGATTCTTACCTTCTAATAAGAATTTGACCTACAATTGGGCCAATCACCCTGGTAGATTTGCCAATAATGGATTAATCATATGTTGTAGAATCCACAGAATAAAAAAATGTGCTCCTCGGATTCTACTTCTTTGTTACTTCAGGGACATAGCCTTGTGGTGTATCTAGGTAGCTAAGTATGTATGAAGTCACACAACATAGGCAACTGTACAGAATCAAAGCCAATAATAATAGAGGGTTGGAAGTTGTAGATTTATGGTGCAGGAAGTTTGGAGCAGAAAAAAGGAGGCTGGGAAGAGACCTGGCTGCTCTGGAGAAGAAGATTTCTGTCTCAGCTGCATTGATTCATTATCTGGATCTTGGCTGAGATGGGTACCTGGTGGACATCTTTTTCAAGCAGATGACCCACAGGTGGTCTCAGGGAAGTTCTTTCTCTCTTTTTCTTTGCATGTGGTGGTGGTGGGGAGACAGAGCAGATTGATTTATGATTTTCAAGAAGCATAGGCAAGTAAGGGAGTTGTGCTGGTATGGATTCAGAGAGAAGAGAAGAGATTCATCATAATTAAGGTGTCTGAGCTACTGGTCCAGCACCTGGCAATGTCATTACCTAACCACGGCAAAAAATGTCTCCACGTAGACGCCGCCAAAGGAACGTTTGGACGTGGCCTCTAAATCTTTAAAGCCAGATGGAAAGTGGAAGATTGGAACAAAGCGACTAAAGAGGAGTAATGGGAAATGGCTTTGCGGGACTAAGGGACTGTCCCACTTGGTTATGCACCATGTAAAGAGGGAAGTGTTTTCCTGAAAGCTGAACAATTTGAGGCTAGCAATGGTGAATGCTTTGCCTGGGACAGAGGAAATTCCACTCTCACCAAAGGCATCAACATTGCTCAACAGGGCAGAGAAGTAGCAGTAGAAGTAGTCATGCACAAGCTGAACATGAGTCAACAGTGTGACGTGGCAGCTAAAAAAGCCGATGTGACTCTAGGCTGCAGCAATAGGATTACAGTGTCTAGGTTGAGAGGAATTGTTATGGCCCCGTGCACCTCGATACCAATATGGTTTAATTGGCAAATATTATTTAATTGGTAAGCTACATTAATTGTCATCAATATAAAATGAGAGCTGAGGTGACTGGAAAGGTCAAACTGGACAGAAGAAAATTGCTGATGTGCGATTGCAAGGAAGGTCAGCCCACTCCCCCTCCAGGTACAACCTGTCATTGTCAGGCTAATTACGAGGCAGCTTCAGAGATAATCAGCTTATGCAGAACTGGAACCTCTCCGATGGAGCAGACCATGTTCCCACCAGACAGTGATTGCTTTAACTCTGTTGCCTCATTCATGAATGTTTCCCTGCATTGTCCTGACCCTCTCCTCAAACACAAGGCTATTATGACAGTCACTGTGTCTTTGTCACATAAGCACTGAAACCATCAACACCACCCAGACCCTATTGTCTGTGTTGCAACTCCCATTGTCCACTCAGCTGGGAGAGCCATTCACAGCCATACATGAGGGAAGATTTTGGGTATAAGAACCCTGAGTTTTGAGCAGTTGAGTGCAGTTTCTCACCTTTTGGAAAGCCACATTGTTGCTGTGATTCCCCATTGAGAACTGTCCTTAGGCTCCTACCTAAGCCATGCCTCTGTTCTTTCCTTCCAGTTTTCTGGATCGATAATGTTTGCCTGAATCCCTCAAGGTCCTCTATCCATACTTTCCTCCCTTTGCCTTCAGTTAGTACTTGTGTGAGTGTGTGAGTGTTCAAATCTTTTGCATGCTTGTGCGAATCTTCAATAAAACATATTTTTAGTTTTCATTGGAATCTCTGGCTGGCTCATTCCTGCATGACCCCGTAAACATAAGCGGGGAAGATCCTGATAACTTACTCGTCCTCTCTCAGGCATCCTAATTCTGAGCTAAACAATCTCCCATAGTCACATGGAGGTACTGGAATAACAGGTGGACCCCTGAGTCACCCACATTTTGGGGTAACAGAGTAATAGTACAACTCTGTTCTCTTTGGTCAGAACTCACCTAGAATATTGTGTCCAATTTTGGGCACCTCAATTCAAGAAGAATGTTGACAACCTGACAATTCAAAGGAGGGAGACCAAAATGATCAAAGGCTTGGAAACCATGCCCAATGAGGAGTAGCTTAGGGAGCTAGGGATGTTTAGCCTGGAGAAGAGAAGGTTAAGAGGGGACATGATAGCCGTGTTCAAATATTTGAAGGGATGTCATATGGAGGATAGAGCAAGCCTGTTTCTGCTCCTCCAGAAACTAGGACACAGAGCAATGGCTTCAAATTTCAGAAAAGAAATTCCATCTAAACATTAGGAAGAACAGTTTGATACTGGAATACACTGCCTTGGAATTTGATGGAGTCCCCTTCTTCGGAGGTTTTTAAACAGAGACTGGTCATCTGTCAGGAATGCTCTGATTGTGTTTTCATGTCTGGTAGAAGGGGTTGGATCATTCTAGAAATGATATCAAGAAGAAATTACAGGTCTAATGTTCAGCCAGAGCTAAATACTTGGTGGTGTTACCCTGTTTACTGAGGGTCTCGTGAGGGACACCAAAATGTGCTCAACTATAGGTGGGGAAAATTAGCTCTGAGCACTGCTTTAGCGTTATGAGAGGCAGGATAACTTAGCAGGATCTTGAACCCTATGTCTACGGAGTCAGGTCAGTCAAGAAGCAAACCGTTTTGAAAGAATAAATGAGATCTTTATTAAAATACAGCCAAACAGTGTATGCAACTCACTCTCTCAGATAACTATAGAAAATAAAGGTAGGAGTGAGATAGAGGGATTTTTCAGAGGGATAGTTGGTTTGGGTGATACGAAACCTGTCCTGAAGTCCGGAAGAGTAGAGAGCGATGCTGGGGTTCGATGTGGCTCAGCACGTGAAGCTGAGGGGAGGCTTGCCAAGCAAAGAGGCAGCGAGGCGGTCTGGAACTCGGGAGCGATCCGAGGAGGGTCTCGGAATCAAGGGTTTTTACAGGGAGAAGTGTGACTGCAGGCTATGCCGTACTTGGTGAGAACAATGGATTTCGGGTGCGAGACAAAGCCTCGGAAAGGTTAACATGATTGAGTTAGGTCCGAATTGACAAAGGAGCAGCCAGTATGCAAATGTGCAATGCTGGACAGTTGATAGTTCAGCTGGTCAAGTTACCTGCTCGGGGCAGGGAGTCCTTTGTAGGTGGCGCACATACATAATGTGGTGTTTGCCGGGGAGGTCCCTGAAGCTGCGATCTGGCTATTTCTGGCTTGCCTGTATTGTTTAGGAATATTGCAGCAATCAGCCGCTGAGCCTAGTTTCGTGCTTGTCCGGGGGCCTCACAAATACATGGAGAGGGGTGGTGGAAGAAAGCCGAATTATTGATATCAAAATGATATCTTTATGCTATCGCCAAGGCGGCCTAGAAGCTGCAGGAACAGTGGCATGAAAAGTATTTTAACTAAAACTATTTTAACTTGGCTGTTCCACAGTAGAATCATTTTTTGTTGGAGATCTGGAAGCAGAGGTTGGATGTCATGTCTCAAGGACATTTTAGCTGTGGGTTTCTCCCTTGGCATCAGGGGGTTGGAGGTCCCTTCCAACTCTATGGCTGAAATCCTCTTGGTTATTTCCAACTAGAGTAAACCTGTTGAATCCATTGTTGAATGCTGAGTCAACATGTAAATAAATCAGTGCATCTACTCTAATTGGCATTAACCAGTTATTCCTTAATTTTGTGATTCATGGTTTTACACGCTGATTAGAAACATCAGAGTAGGTTAGATTATTATTTTCCCACATTTATTCCAGTACGGAAATGAAAAATACATTGCAATTTGGCCATGTTTCTCATTATCTGCCTGCCTGCCTGCCTGCCTGCCTGCCTGCCTGCCTGCCTACCTACCTACCTACCTAAAATATTTCTGTCCTACCCTATATCAAAAGATCTCAGGGCATCATACCAATAAAATCAAAACAAACTGGAACATTTTAAAATATAATGATTTAAATAGACTAAAAAGCTATAAAATATGATTAACAAGTTGAAACAGGTTTAAAGGTTAAAGCAGTTTTTAAAACCGTGTGCATTAGCATTTTGAGATAAATCACTGAGGCCTGAAGGCTTCAAAAAAAGGCCATGTTTTTACTTTGTGCCCAAATGAAGCCAGTGTTGTTGCCAATCAGGCTTCCAAGGGGAAAGTGTTCCTCATCTGAGTGCTACTGCTTGGAAGACCCTGCTCCCATGTACTCATGCAATGGGACATCACTGGTGGGACACCAGACCATTCCTCAATCTACTCATACTTTTTCAATGTCACCAATGCCTTAAGTACAGCTTTGCAATCCTGTACATATCAAGGGTGGACATCACGTTCACTGGGGAGTGGACCGGCATTGTGGTGGTTGCCTGGATTGGCCCCATGTGTGATTTTGTGCCTTGTTGGAGCAGGGGACGTCTGTCCTATCTCAGTCTTGGCACAGCTGATAAATCAAACAAAACAAACTGAATATCTCCCAGCTTGTTACTTACTTCCAGGCAGTAAGCAAGGAGTCATAAGTAAAGTCCAACATAAACAAAGTCTGGCAGAGTTTCACGGTAAGGGAGTGTCCAAGGTCAATCTGAGCATTTGTAAAGGCATCCAGCAAAATAGCAGGTCAGATAACCTCTGACAACTCCTGGAGGGGAAGGATGCCAGCAAAATAGACCCAAAGCATAGTGCAGTTGTGCCTAGATTGATTGTTGCTGGGTATAAATTCTGAGAGAGCGATGCTGAGTCTTTGCTGCCTGTGCTGTGTTAAGCTGGGTCTAGGTAAGTGTTCCTCTGTATCTGAAGAGGCAGGACGCTCTGGTGGAGCTGGCACCATCCCCTGTTCTGTTTCCGGCACTGTAACCTCTCTCTGTACAGCAGGCCCTGGCAAGCCTTCTGTTTCAGCCTCTGGTATGCCCTCTGCTTCAGACTCTGAGTCAGAGTCCATGCTCTGGAAACAGGGCATGACAACTTAGATAATTATGACTTAAGAGAGGTCATGCCTTCTGGTGCCACCAGTCTTGCTGATCTGAAGTTTGAGGATCTAGATCCAGTTGGGATGAGAAGAGGATGGAGAAAGATGAGCCAGATATTTCTAGGAGAAGGTGTGTGCTTCCTGTCACACATAATTGTTGGATGAGTAGAATAGATCTGCCAGTTTAGGAATGATCAGAATCTGCTAGAGTTCTGCAGAGTATCAATTGCCAATTGTTGATTACAATGATGTATTTTGTTGAAGCTGGCAAAGGTATGCCAGGGCACCAAATGATTAATTGCGTTATTGTTCACTGCTACAACATATTTGGGCAAAGGGGAGAAGATCAGAGGGGAAAAAACCAAAAGTGTTGGAAATGTGTTATGAAAACCGGCAACGCTCAAGAATAAGAACACAGGAACTTGTTCCTGCCCTAAGGATGAAAGATACGTAAACAAAGAAAGGTCTGGGAAAATGCTTAACCTGGTGGGATGGTGTGAGATTTACGATTTTCTCCAATCACAGCTTTGCATGCCTAAATTTGTATGACGATGTATAAAACCTGTAACCATCCTGTATGTTGTAGTCTCAGCAACTTTGAATGAAGTGCACTGTGTTACTTGCTTTGTTACAAAGAAATGCTGCTGTTTAACTCTGATGAGGTTTGTGGACTGCAAGCTATCTGGGGCATGACAAATGTGTGGCCATTTCTCCACTAAGGTGTTATAGTGCTATTATTGCATTTTCAACATCCTCTGGAATCCTGAGGTTTGCAGTTTAGGGAGGGGCCTTTGAGGCTGCAAACCTCAGGATTCCATAGGATGTTGAAAGTGCAATAATAGCACTATAACAGTCTAGTGCGGAAATGGCCTGTGTCAAAATGCGGTTAGATGAAGGCTGGGACACTTGTGGCCAAGCAAGATCAGAGTGTGGCCACAATGACAAACATTATTAATGAGAGAGAATACCCACACTAGCAGGGACTGCTGCAGTTTGCTTTTGCTTGAGCCTACTGGGAAGGGCAAGACTCTGCCTTCCTCCTCTTCTTTCTCTCTGTGGAGTTAATCAAGAGCAGATTACTTTCACACTTCCAACGCAGTTTGCAGGAACTGAAGTCAGCTGAGGACAAAGGAAGAAAGTGGGAAGAGAAGAGAGAAACTAGGGCATTTTAGAAGCAGCTGAAAAAGTGGCAAATTCAGAGGATTAGTTGGGACTCTCCCTGCCAAATCAGGAAGGTTGGAGTTGTATGAGTTAGGAATAGAAGTTTTACTATACAGAACTAAGCATATAACTTTTAAAGATCTATAAATTATTAGCATATTTTCCCCCTGCGCTTTTGGACTTGTAAGTATGGTGGGAAAAAAGAATCAATCTTTATAGCTGGAAAACTTTACAACCTCCTTTAATTTATTACCAAACCCAAAGAGAATTGGAGTTGAGAGGATGGTTTCTGAGTCCAGCTTTCTCAGGTGACTGTAATGAAATGAGTTATGCAAGTGGAGAGAGGGAAAAAGAGGAATCATAGGCTATTTCCGCACTAGACTGTTATAGCGCTATTATTCCACTTTCAACATCCTATGGAATCCTGGGGTTTGCAGTTTAGAGAGCGGTCTCAAAGGCCATCCTCAAAGGCCCCTTCCGAAACTGCAAACCCCAGGATTCCATAGGATGTTGAAAGTGGAATAATAGCGCTATAACAGAGTGCGGAAATGGCTCAGGGTTCAAATCCCCACTCAGCTATGGAAACGCACTGGGTGACCTTGGGCAAGTCACACTCTCTCAGCCTCAAAGGAAGGGAAATTGAACAAATTGTGCCAAAAAACCCCTGCAATAGTAGGGCAACAAAGGGAGATAAGAAGCCAACAGAAGATATTATTATATTTAATAACTGAGGCAAGGTTGACATATGCACAATACTGGAAAGAAAAGAAATATATTGATATAGAAGAGTGGAAGCTAAAAGTTCTGGATATGGTAGAGATGGAAGAATTAGCATCTTCCTTGAAGAAGAAACCTACCCAGAACTTTGAAAGAGAATGGAAAGGAGTATTGGATTGGGTGAAGATATAAATGTATAAGAAATGTAAGAAAGAAATAATGCAATCGTTCTTTTCTCTGTAAAATGGAAATCACGTTTCTATGTAATGGAAACAAGCAGATTCAGCTGGAAGACTTAAGCTTGGAAGTGTGTGTGGGGGTTTATTTTTGAAATTAAACCTTTAATAAAAACATTTATTAAAAAAAAGAAACCCTGCGATAGGGTTGCCATAGTTGGGAAACTACTTGAAGGCCCACAACAACAACAAAAACAACATTAACTACCCTGGCAAAATGTATAGGTAAAGGCTTCATTATGACCATTTCTCCAGGCCAGTTGAGGAGCCTTTGCATGAAGCCCCCACCCCCATTATTATTCCTTACATCACCTTCCTCCTCCTCCATCTTTTAAAGGTGGCTCACTGTTGTTGAGGCATTTAAAACTCTCTTTGGAAAGCAAATCAATTCAGCAAGGACTCCAGCAGCATGAAGCCCTCTGGTAAATGAGACATCATTGAAATGACAAGTGCCCATTAACATCAATGGTCAGTGCTAATCTGGGATAATAGAAATGTCAAATTCAATTTATTTTTAAAGGAACAAACTATTTAAAGCCACCTTGGACACATTTGCTGTGGTTTCCCTCTCCCCCCATTCAGATTCCCTTTCTTTCTTGAAAACAAATGTGGGATGCTTTAGCTTAAGGGTGGAGGCAAAGCGCATTCCTCCAGATGCTATTGGACTGCAACACTCAGCATTCCTGCCTTGACTTAGGCCAGTGGTTCTCAACCTGTGGGTCCCCAGATGTTTGTGGACTTCAGCTCCCAGAAGCCCTGAGCATTGACCATAGTGGCTGGGGCTTCTGGGAGCTGAAGTCCACGAACATCTGGGGACCCACAGGTTGAGAACCACTGACTTAGGCCATTTCCGCACTAGCCTGTTACAGCGCTATGATTCCACTTGCAACATCCTATGGAATCCTAGGGTTTGCAGTTTTGGGAGGGGCCAGCCGGCCCCTCCTGAAACTGCAGACCCCAGGATTCCATAGGATGTTGCAAGTGGAATCATAGCGCTATAACAAGCTAGTGCGGAAATGGCCTTAGAGTGATGGGAGTTGCAGTCCCACAATGCACAGACCTGGCCCCTGGTTTAGTGATATTCCTTGCTTTCCCCTAGAGGTGGTGGGAAAGAATTATTATCCCTGGAGGACCTATACATTGAGAAGAGATTGAAGGGGAGTGCCTGGAGCAAAACAATCCCATCCTCCCTGCAAATTTCTGGGATACCATTCCTTAGGCCGTTTTCCAAATAACATCCTACACCTTTGTCTACGTTCCGTAACTTTATGAATCAGTGGTTATATTGCAGAAATACAATAAAACACTGTTAGTAAATTGTGGAGGTGCACATCCAGGCACTTGCCAGAGTGCGTCAATCATTAATTTCATTTCGAAGAATCATAGAATCCTACAGTTCGAAGAGACCACAAGGGCCATCCAGTCCAGCCTCCTTCTGCCATGCAGGAAGACACCGTCAAAACATTCCCTTTGACAGATGGCCACCCAGCCTCTGTTTAAAAACCTCCAAAGAAGGAGACTCTACCAAACTCTGAGGCAACACATTCCACTGTCAAACTGCTCTTACTGTTTGGAAGTTCTTCCTAATGTCTGGAACGAATCTCTTTTCCTGAAGTTTGAAGCTGTTGGAGGTGAGATGATAACCATGTTTAAAAGTTGAAAGAATGTCATATGGAGGATGAGGCAGGCCTGTTTGCTGCTGCTCCAGAGATTAGGGGCCTTTCTGCACTATACTGTTATAGTGCTATTATTATCCTCCATATGACATTCTTTCAAATATTTAAACATGGCTATCAATGTCCCCTCTTAACTTTCTCTCCTCCAGGCTAAACACACCCACCTTCCTCATCTGCTCCTCATAGGGCCTCATTTCCAGGGCTTCAACACTTTTGGTCACCCTTCTCAGGACATGTCCCAACTTCTTGTCATTTCGTTTCATTTCCCTGCTGAATTTCTCCATTAAAAGTACATCGGGCACTTCCGATGAGCACTGGGCAATTGTGATGCCCTTCAGACACTTGTGGTGAACCTCTGGCACTCCTGCGATGCTCTAGCATTTCCTAGCCAGTGTCACTAGATTGTCAGAGTTCAACTCCCAGCCCGTGCCTCTCTGTCAGCAAGGGAAGGAAGGCGATAATACTTTCCCAAGAGGAAGAGGCAGTGGTGGTGGGGGTGTCCTATGCAAACAATCAAGGAGAAACGCTGAGCCAAGCCAAATCAAGGTCAAATCCCAAAAGTCCAGAATGCTGAAGGTCTGCCAGAAAGGGTCAAGACAGCCGGAACACAAGGGTTGTGGGTTTGAGTAGTGATTTGCTACAAGCAAACAGCAAGCCACACCAACTGACTTACATGCAGACAAAAAGAAGTGTTCCTCATCATTATTCTGTTTACTCAACCTTGCCCAAATGGCTTCCTTCTGAGCTGCCCGTTTCAGTCTCCTCCATGATTGACGGCCGGGGGGCAAAGGTGAATCAAATTCAGCTAAATCATTGCTGGTCCCCTCTTCCACCGGCACTGGTTGCAGCAACTCAGTCTCAGCTTGTCTTTCAGCTGATGGGAGGTGTTTCCAAGATAGTTTGGTCTATCACTGGCTCTGTTTCTGGCACAGTCGATTGCTCATCAACCTCAGAGCTGTCATCCATCACCTAGATGGGCACTGAGAAGTGCCCAGAAGTACATGTTCCGAGAACAAGGGGAAAAATAAAGCCAGCTAAGAAAAACTCTCTGTAGATAAGCAGAGATAGCTCTGCACAGCTGTCAAAGTGTGCCAAGCTGCAGAGAACACCTTTAGCAGCAAATGCACTAAGCCAGTAACACTCACCCACTCAGCTTGTAATCTTCCAATGTGGAGGCTCTTTATTCTTTGTTACAAAATATATACAATATTTACAAAGTCCAGATGGCAATCCAGCATATCTAGCTTGCTCTTTCCAGCAGAGCCTCCAGAAACATGTTCAGTTGTTGGCTGGTATTGTGCTACCTTTATACAGACACCTAGCAAATCCTGGCCAACCCTTGCATTGTCTGCACCTGGTGCTCATCAGCATGACTCAGCACAAACTAGCTCCTTTCCACAGGTGCACTTAACAATTTAAGCAATTAAAGCAACATGGCATTTACACTTATATCACAAAGAATTTTTCTTGAGGTTTGGTCCAACCTTTTCTGACAGCACATTGGTGTGCGTTGCGCATTGGAGCATGGCACATCAGTCAATCCACCATTGCTCAGTGGATGCCTGTATGCTGTAATGCCCTGGCAGCTCCTGGGTGAAAATGAATATTGCAAAACTACCCAGCTCAGGCCATTTCCACACTAGGCTGTTAGAGCGCTATGATTCCACTTTCAACATCCTCTGGAATCCTAAGGTTTGTAGTTTCGGGAGGGGCCACCTGGCCCCTCCTTAAACTGCAAACCCCAGGATTCCATAGGATGTTGAAAGTGGAATCATAGCTCTGTAACAATCTAGTGCGGAAGTGGCCTCAGTTCTGCACACATACAAGGCTGTTTTCAAAGACATATGTCTCAAGCCAACCTATATTTCCAGACACATGCTGGATGGGATACATCTACCTGCCTTTCCAGAGTATTTTGTCCTTGGCAATGATGGCCTGGCAGTGGGTTGGATCACCTTCAAAGTGACGCCACCCTCATGGTACTGTGACCTGCTAAAATGGCTCTCAAAGCTGTATAGACTACTCTGTCTCAAAATGGCTGCCTTCTAAATGCTTCAGTGTATCAATAAACTTTTAATAACATTTTAATTCTTCTGAGAACTGTACAAGTTAAAGGACAGATGAAGAAGACCAACTGACTGACCAACCTGAATTCAGTCTACTATGCCCATATTATAATAGAGGAGCATCAAGTTCTGGGCACCGCAGTTCAGGAAGGATATTAACAAGTTGGAATGTGTCCAGATGAAGGCAACCAAAATGGTGGAAGGCCTGAAACCATGAAGCCCTAAGAGGAGAGGCTAAGGGAGCTGGGTGTGTTTAACCTGGAGAAATAAAGGTCGAGAGGCGACATGGTGGCTTTGGGGTTGCTAATACGCCAGAGGACAGGATCAAATTTCAAAATGACCTTCACAGGTTGGAAGCTAACAAAATGAGTTTCAACAGAGAGAGATGTAAGGTTCTGCACTTAGGCAGAAAAAATGGAATTCACAAATATAGCATGGAAGACACCTGGCTGGATAACAGTACGTGTGAAAGGGATCTAGGAGTCTTGATGGATCACAAGCTGAACATGAGTCAGCAGTGTGATGCAGCAATCAAGAAAGCCAACACAATTCTTTGTTGCATCAATAGGAGTATGGTGTCTAGATCAAGGGAGGTAACTTTACCACTTGATTCTGCTTTGGTCAGAACTCATCTAGAATACTGTGTCCGGTTCTGGGCACCTCATTTCAAGAAGGATATTGACACTCTGGAGTGTGTCCAGAGGAGGGCGACCAAAATGCTGAAGGGTCTGGAAGCCATGTAGTCCTATAAAGAGAGGCTTAGGGAGCTGGGTATGTTTAGTTTGTAGAAGAGAAGGTTAAGAGGGGACATGATAGCCATGTTTAAATATTTGAAGGGATGTCATGTCGAGGAGGAAGTGGGCTTGTTTTCTGCTGCTCCAGAGACTAGGACAAGGAGCAATGGATTCAAGCTGCAGGAAAGGAGATTCCACCTGAAACTCAGGAAGAACTTTTTGACTGTCAGAGCTGTCCGGCAGTGGAATATGTTGCCTCCATGGAGTGTGGTGCAATCTCCTCCTTCTCTGGAGGTTTTTAAGCAGAGGCTGGATGGCCATCTGCTGGGATTGCTTTGATGGGTGTTCCTGCATAGCAGGGGGTTGGACTCGATGGCCCCTGGGGTCTCTTCCAACTCTATGATTCTATGATTCTGTTTGTTTAAATATTTGAAGGGATGTCGTATGGAGGAATGAGCAAGCCTGTTTTCTTTTCCTCCAGATACTGGGATATTGAGGCCCTTTCCGCAACGCACCTTTTCACGGAGCTGGGGTGCGGGGATCGCGTGAGCAGCCTCCAGCGAGAGGGTCTCATGTCCTGATTCCTTCAGCTCTGCAGCTGCAGCCTGCTTGCGCGAGAGCCCCGCCTCTTCCTTCTGCAGTGCAGCCTGGGAGTTTCCCAGGCTGCGCTGGGGCAGGAAGTGCGAGCGCCATGGCTCTGGAGCACCGCACACACAGCAAGTGCGTGCAGGGCTCCAGAGCGATGTGCAATCATGCACCATTTTCAGCTCAAAGCCGAAAATGAAAAAGTGTGCGAGTGGCGCTTGCCTGACCCTGGAGCATCGCATGATTTGAGTGCATCATGTGGACTGCTCCTCACATTTGTGCGACGCTCGAGGAACCTTTTTGCATGGCCAATGCCGTGCAAAAAAGGCCTGAGCAATGACTTCAAATGTCAGGAAAAGAGTTTCCATCTAAATATTAGGAAGAACATAAAGTTAAGATTTGACATATTATTTATATTCTTATTACTGTGTGCCTTCAAAGTTGTTTTCGACTTATGGAGACTGTAAGGCGAACCTATCATGGGGTTTTCTTGGGCTGAGAGTGTGTGACGTGCCCAAGGTCACCCGGTGGGTTTCCATGGCCAAGCAGGGAATCGAACTCTGGTCTCCAGGGTCATAGCTCCAGGGTCAAATCACTACACAGCGCTGGCTGTCAGGTATCATGATAGCCTAGTTTAGATATTTGGAATGAATGATTAAGAATATTTTCCCACCCTTTTCTTGCAGGCATTTGGTTGCTGCCAATGAGATTGCTACCAATGATTGCTGTGCATAATGGATGAGTTGTTTTAAATGTTTATTTCATTGTGATGGATATTTTGTCTTAATGGAATAATAAACCACTTAGATTGCCTTCAGAGAAAAGCCTGCAAGATGACTGACTAAAATAACAGCAAATTAAAGCAGTCACAGATAGGAAAAGATTTCATTACAGTTCTTCCAGGCACGGAAGGCCAGTTTTGTTGACCAGTGGTGGCTGGTGGATCTTGTGTCATTAAGGCAGTGAGCCCCATGTTGGGTTTTAGTCTAAACTTTAAGGGAACTATCCAATGGATAAATCCCTTAAAGCAAACAGTAAAATTTGGAGTGGATTTATGCCCTTCTGACATGGGAACTATCATTCACTGTTGTAATTGATCCCATTTTGCAGGTTGTTGAAGCTGAGGAGCTGAGTCTAAGAGAAACAGACCATAATCTTGTGGGCATCATTTGCACATGGAAATTCCCTTAGGCATGTGGCTGTACTTTTGAAAATGTTTTGCAGTGCACATATTTAGTTCACAGTTGCATGAGTGGAGTTCTGGAAATACAACCATTTCATGTGCATTTTTCAATGGTGCATAAGTATTCATCAGTGCCTTCAAAGTAGCATTTGATTCACTGGGATTGTGAGGCATTTCTACTACGCGCAGTTATAGTGCTATGATCCCACTTTAACTGCCGTGGATGCATCCTATGGCATCCTGCGATTTGTAGTTTGGAGAGGCCTGCGAATTCAAAATGCCCTTTTAAACTGCATATCCCAGGATTCCACAGCATGTCACTGTGGCAGTTAAAGTGGAATCATAGTGCTATAATTGTGTAGCAGATGCATTGGAGTCCACCCTGGGAGAAAATTGGGGTATTGATTAAAAAATTAATACAGTAAATAGACTGGATGGGCTGTTGAAAATAGCCACTGTGGCTTCCCTACTGCACAATGGTACAATAAGGAGGCACATGTGCAGATCATATGTGCCATGTTGGTATTCAGCACAAAAATGGTGGAATGCAACTGCTGTGTGGCTATCAAGCATGATGTAGGATGGAATAATCAAGCCTTAGAAGTGAGGGAGCTTCAATAGCACTCCCCCGGAAACCTTATAAGGCTGCACCCCTGGAAAAAAATCACTCCCCCCCAAACGCCCTGTAGGGAATGAGAGAGCATTTGTGCTAAGCTCTGAGGCCCTTAGACTGTGCGAGGCCCAGAAGAAGCCTCTATTACCCTCTGGAGCCTCGGGGGACATAGAAATGGCCTTGGGGGACTACTGTATGTGGCCCATGGGCTTCCCCTTCCCCTGCCCCGACACAGGATCTTGGCCATTATTTAGAGAAAGGCCAGCTTCCCTATCCAAGACAGAAGCAAGCTGGAACCCAGTTCACTGCAATGACTCTTTGCCACTTTGCAATGTGAAGTGGACATAGGTCCCTTTTTGCAACAGCTACACCGGCTGCTGGTCCACGTCTGAGCACAATTCAAATGCCTGCTCACGTTCTATAAAGCCCTATACAGCTCTGGTCTGGGTTATCTGAAATTATCTGGGTATTTCCCTACGTGACCTGCCGGTGGTTTGAGATCTTCTGGGCAGCCCTTCTGTTTGTCCTATCACCCTCACAGGTACATCTGGTGGAAATATAGGAGACAGGGCCTTCTCAGTGGCAGCCCCCAGGCTCTGCAACACCCTTTCCAGAGAAGCTAGACTGGCACTCTCTCTACTCTCTTCCCACAGACAGGTGAAGACCTGTTTCAGCAGGTCTTTGAGGGCTTATTGTTTGTAGGGAAAAGAACTTTTATGTGCTGTGTTGTTTATATTTGCTGTTTTTTCTTGCAGTGGCTAGGGTTTTAACCTTTTTACAATTTATAAATAGTTAGATGATGTAGTTGGCCACATTCGCTAGGGTCAAGGGTGCAGGACCCCAGCAATACTGGAAAAACTGCCGATATCATAATGTCTGTATGTGTCTGTGGGAAGGAATCCAAGGCATGGTGAGAAAGCAGGAACCCAGGGTCCAAACCAGGTCAGGGAAAGGAAAGGAAAGGGAATGGTAGTGGATTTGGCATGGTGGGCCTATACTTCCTCTCGCTTGCCCATCTCATCCTTTTGTTACCCTGATTTCTGGGGTCCCTTGGGGGACACCTCAATGTGCTCCACGTGATGGGGAATGGAAACTAGCCAGAGCACGAGCAATAGCCATGCGAAAGGCAGGGTAACCTAGTGGCGTCTTTTTACCCAGTTTTTATGGGGTCAGGCCAAGCCAAAAACCGAACAAAAATGTCCAATAAATGATTTTATTGAATGAAAATCTCACACAGCAGTGCAATCACTCACACACTCACTCAAGACCTATTAAGAAGCAAGAGAGGAAACTGGACAGGGGAATATTGAAGAGGCTGTAGCTGGGGTAATACTGTACCTTTTCCTGAAGTCCTTGGTCCAAGAAAACAGCGGAGAAGTTCAGCATGGAAGGGGCTGAGAGGATTACTCAACGGACAGAGAAACGGTCTGCTGGGATGACCAAGGCCCTTTTCGCATGCAGTTTCTTTTGCGAGAGGGCCCCTTGGGCGGTCTGCACGATGCACTCCCATTTACGCTATGCTCACGAGCCTACCGTGAACCACGCACGCACCTTTTCATTTTTGGCTTCGAGCCGAAAATGGTGTGCGGTCGCGCAAGGCTCCTGGGGCCCACGCGCCCTTACCTGTGCTGCGGTACGTCGGGAGCCGGGCCGATTGTGCTTCGTGCCTCAGCGCTAGCCTGCAATTCCCAGGTTGCGCTGCGGTAGGAAAGGACGGGGCGTTCGCGCGGCGCTCGCACGACTGGCAAGCCAGCTGTGATAAGGAAGGAGAAATGAAGTGAGCGCCTTGCGCAAGAGGCTGCTCGCGCGAACGTCACCCCCCACCTCCGCAAAAAGGTAAGATGTGGAAAGGGCCCAAGAGTGATATCAGCTTCTCGGGGCTGAAGACCCTTTGTTTATTGTGGGTTTACACATCTTGAGGTCTCCTGGGGCTACATGACTGGGGATTTTACTGGCCTGACCTGGTTTTTGATCCTCTGACCATTGCTGCCTACGTGCCCATCCAGGTGACCTCTCAGGCACATTGAATCATATTTTAATATCAAAATTGTAGACCCCGGGATAGGGTTTTTCCAGTGGAGTAACACTTTGGGTGTGTAGGGGGCATCAGGAGAGGGTTTGTGGTGCTTAGAAATTGGGCTATGAGCCATCCGTAGCTGCCAGGCAGTGGCTAGGGGAGGGCCCAGAGGTGGGTTTTTAAAGGGCCACGTGGCCTGATCAGAGCTGCTGAGAGGAGAGGTTCACCTGGAAAAGGAAAGCCTGAGATGGGTGGACAGGAGGGGTTGGAGAAATTTACAAATAATCATATATGTGAAAGTTAAACCCACAAATGTGGAAAACCAACTGTATTTTTAATTCCTGTATGAAATTTTTTTTTTTAAATTGTATTTGTTTTTAACCTTTGTTAGGTGCCTTGAATCCCAGGCCATTTCTGCACTACACTGTTACAGAGCTGTTATTCCCCTTTCAGCCTCCTGGGGTTTGCAGTTTAGGGAGGGGCCTTTAGAATTCTCAGCCAGAAAGCTCTTTGGCCTCAGGAAACTACAAACCCCAGGATTCCACAGGATGTTGAAAGTGGAATCAGAGCACTATAACAGTGTAGTGTGGAAATGGCCCCAGATTGGGAAGAACGATGGGATCTTAACAACCTCCGCAATTCCTCAATTCAGCTGCAAGTGGCCTCCCCTGTTGCTGTTTGGGTCAAGAATGGTATCACCAGAGGCAAAGCTCTGCCCATTGGGAAGGATTTGGGGAGCCAATTGGGCAATGATTGCCCATTCATCCAAAGAGGGGGCGCATCCCTGCCTTGACGGCTTGTCTCACTTTGTGCAAAATGAGAGAGTTTTGGCTTTCAAGGGTGCTATCGCTATCTGGATGAGAAACAGTGAAAGAAGGTGAGAGTGAAACAGGACAAAAGAAACATCTGTTCCCCCTGCCCTCCCCAGAACTGGATTTAATATTCACAAGAAATGGATGTGCATCACTTTCCGAAATTGCTCGACAGAGGACAACAGCTGCATCCCCAATGGAGTCTGGTCCTGACCCTTTTTGGGACGGTCATCTTCTTTCCATCCACTCACCCCACCAGGCAGCAGACGGAAGGGATGTGTTAGATCAAATTAACAGCGCCATATTTTTGGCCAAACTGCATGGCAGACTGATTTCTGCCTTTATCTTCCTGTTTCTCTCCCAAGCCTGGAAGAATTAATGTGGCCGAATAATACGTCAGGCAGCTTCTTTTCATCTCCCAGCAAATATATGGCCATTCAAACAGCTAATTTCCCCATAAAAATTTGGCGACAGCTGATGAACAGCTTCAGATTAATCAGACGGTGAAGAAAGAAAGGAATGTGAATGAGGATGAGTTAGGATGTATCCGGAGCAGTGGTCTTGCCGTGACTGATTTTATTTAGACTTTGGTCCTTTGTGTCTCAAAATCCTGTGGGTGTCTTACGCACGTGTTAGTTCCCCTACGGGAGTGGTTGCGTGCTTTTACCCGATGTGGAAACGCAGTATTCAGTAAAGGGTTGTGTAAGCAAAGTTATGCATGTGAGGCAAAGTTATGCATGTGAGGCCGTTGCTTGTGTATTGATGTGTATTGTGCATGGTTAATCATTGATGCATGTTTGGTTCTGCAATGTTACAATTCACCAGCAAGGGCTGCAATTCAATACCTCTCAGTCTAGCATAACTATCTCTACGCGGAGATTTGCTGAACCAGCTCCCACGCAGAACAGTAACATATGTCAATGACTGGGGCCATTTCCGCACTAGCCTGTTATAGCGCGATGATTCCACTTTCAACATCCTCTGGAATCCTGGAATTTGCAGTTTCCACCTGGCCCCTCCCGAAACTGCAAACCCCAGGATTCCAGAGGATGTTGAAAGTCATGCTATAACAGGCTAGTGCGGAAGTCTTCTGGGTGATGTGCAATGCACATCCGCAATGCACAAGCACAATGTGCAATGCATGGTGCATAGACACAATGCACAACATGGCTCTACGTGCAACTGCTGTAAGCAGAATACATGTGTTGAGCTAGGGTCATTTGCCCTGCATGCGAAGTACAACTTACCCACTGGTATGCCAGGTGAGGTTGCTTTGTGCAACCACTGCTTTTCAAGATGACTCAGAAGCTGCCGTTAGCGCATAGCGTGGAAGCAATATTGCCAACTGGAGTACCATAGGTACAGCGTATAATGCTTTTAGGCTGATTCACTCAAAAATATTTACGGATATTGTTTTAACCTTCTTCACACATTTTAAACTTGTCAGCTTGTTTAAGAGGGCCAGAAGCCTTTATTACAGTGAATGTTATGTAACTTTGTGTATACTTAGCTGCATAGTGGAGGTGCTAGGAAACCCTGTTAGTGAACTGTGAAGATCATAGAATCATAGAGTTGGACAAGACCACAAAGACCATCGAGTGCAACCTCTGTCCAAAATGGTGAGGGGCCTGGAAGCCATGCCTTGTGAGGATAGACTTAGAGAGCTGGGTATGTTTAGTCTGCAGAAGAGAAGGTTAAGAGGGGACATGATAGCCATGTTTAAATATTTGAAGGGGTGTCATGTAGAGGAGGGAGTGGGCTTGTTTTCTGCTGCTCCAGAGACCAGGACAAGGAGCAATGGAGTCAAGCTGCAGGAAAGGAGATTCCACCTGAACCTCAGGAAGAACTTCCTGATGGTCAGGGCTGTCTGGCAGTGGAATAGGCTGCCTCCATGGAGAGTGGTGGAGTCTCCTCCTTCTTTGGAGGTTTTTAAGCAGAGGCTGGATGGCCATCTGTTGGGAGTGCTTTGAGGGTGTTCCTGCATGGCAGGGGGTTGGACGGGATGGCCCTTGTGGTCTCTTCCAACTCTACATTTCTATGATTCTGTCATGCAGGAAGGCATAATAAAAGCATTCCTGACAGATGGCCATCCAGCCTCTGTTTAAAAACCTCCAAAGAAAGAGACTCCATTACACTCATAGGCAGCAGCATATCCCCTGTTGAATAGCTCTTACTGTCAGGAAGTTCTTCCTAATGCTTAGATGGAATCTCTTTTCCTGAAGTTTGATGCCATTGCTCTGTGTCCTAATCTCTGGAGCAGCAGAAAACAAGCTTGCTCCATCTTCCATATGATGTTCCTTCAAATATTTAAACATGGCTGTCATGTCACATCTTAGCCATCTCATGCATAATGGGACACTGGCAAAAGAGTCCTGATGCACGCTGGCACTCCATAGCTGGTGTTCCGATGCAGAACAGGATGGATGCACAATGGGGCTGAGGCGTTATGGTCCCAAAACAAGTTGATCCTGTTATACATCGTCCTGTTCTGCATGAGTCCCAATGAGCATTGGATACTTTAGGTTGTTGTGGGTTTTCTGGGCTTTGAGGCCATGTTCTATTAGTATTTTCTCCTGCATCTGTGGCAGGCTTCTTCAGAGGATCTGGTGGCATGGAAGTGAAACAAAGTATATATACTTGTGTAGTCCCTGGGTGGGAGGATGCATATCCCTTGACTAACAACTCCACCTTGGGATATCCCATTTAACACTAGGCCATCACACAGGCCAACTGTAACACATGCACAAGTATATATACTCTGTCTCACTTCCATGCCACCAGATCCTCTGAAGATGCCAGCCACAGATGCAGGCAAAACGCCAGGAGGAAATACTAATAGAACATGGCCTCAAAACCTGGAAAACCCACAACAGCCTATGGATTCCAACTGTGAAAGCCTTCAACTTTACACTGGATACTTTGCTGGCTCCCTTAAGTAGTGACCTAGCAGCCTCTGACCCGATACAGACATTACAGAACTGCCCAATTCCAGTTACTGCAAATGTAAGAACTGGTTTCTGGTCACTAAGTGTTGCAAGTTTATACTCTTGGGAGATGCTTGAGGGCCCTTTGGTCAAGTTTATTTATTTATTTATTTATTATTGAATTTATATCCCACCCTACTCCCAAATGGGATCCAAAGGCAGCATAGAGCACTCATCTCTTTCAGCTCTGCCTTGGAGGAGATCCATGCAACAATTTTTTTATCCAGTGGCACTTTGGAAGGTCAACCGAAGCCAATGGAGTTGGCTATGATGGCTATGACGTTGTGTGGAACTGTGTCCCCTGAAATGAATACAACGCGTAGCTACTACATGACCATAAAGCTATGCTCAAATCTCCTCCATGTGGGATTTCTTCCTGTGTTGTTAAAATTCGATAAACAAAATGGTGGCTGGTGGAGCCCAGGGTGGGTGGAGCCTCCTGAATCGGGGGCGGGGCATTGAACGGACCTAGAGGTGTGGCTAGAGACGAAGCCGGCGGATGGGGGCTGGTAGGAGGGTATAGCTCTGTGATTTCAGATGGGCCAGGAAGAGCTACAAGAAAGAGCTGGATGTTCATTCAAAGGAATCGTTAAGGTCAAGATATGTCATTGAATACCAAAGTCAGAATCATCCAGTATATAATATTTCCAATTTCTGTGTATGGAAAGCTAGACAGTGAGGAAAGCTGGCAGGAAGAGAATCAACTTGTTTGAAGTATGGTGCTGGAGGAGAGTTTTGCAGATACCATGGACTGCCAAAAAGACCAATATAGTCCTCCCTCCACATTTGCAGGTTTGACCTTTGCAAATCTGATTACTCACGAGGCACGTGCAGGCCTTCCCCCACATTTTCCTCTCCCCATTCCCTTTCACTTTGATGGGCACAGAGAAGGAAGGCAAGTGTGCCTGGGCAAAATGCAAGGCAATGGATAGGAAGGTATGTACACGCCTTCCCCGCTAGAGCTCTTCCCTCAAATTCCTATGCATTTGGCCCTGGCAGGAGAATGCAGATCAAGACATGCACACTCCTTCCTTTTCCTCTCTGGAACTCCCCCTCCCATTCCCATGCCTTTAGCCCTGGTACGGAGACCATGCACTGAGGCAAAATGCAAGGGAAACAGGGTGAAGGAAGGCATTTGTGCACCTTCCTTCTTCCTCTTGGAGCTCCCGCTTCCCATTTCCATGCATTTTGCTCCAGTGCGGAGAATGCACGCTCAGGCAAAACGCAAAGGAATGGGCGAAGGGGAAGGCGGAGTGCAGGAAGGAAGTTATTTTTTTCCTCGCTTCTGAATTTCATAGGATTCCATAGGATGTTGAAGGTGGAATAATGGCATTATAACAGTCTGGTGCGGAAATGGCTTAAAACTCCGAACAGATTTATTCCTGCCATTGGCACGGAAGCCATCAGCAGCAACATCCGTGACTCATGTCTCAGGTATCATATCCATTTGAACCAAGAAACCAAAATGAAAGAGAGTTGAGTTTGGGCGGGTCTTCTTCCATTCCTATTGGTTTTTTTTTTTTTGAAAATAACCTCCCTCTCAAACCCCAGCTAGGCCCCAGAAGGCACTGCCAAGTGGCACATATTTTGAGAAATCACTACCTGAAGGAAAGACTCCATTTGGCTTCAAACATAGCTGGGTGCTTTCCAGGGCAGGGAGAATTCTTGTGGACTAGTCTATGAGGAACACTACCTGAAGCGAAGCCTCCTTGAAAAATGCTTGCATTTAAGAGATAGCTGGGATAAGTCAGTGCAGTGTAGTGATTTTATTGCTGGACTACGTCTCTGAGAGACCAGGGTTCAAATCCCTATTCAGCCACAGAAAGCCCCTTGGTGACCTAGGGGAAGTCACACTTTCTCAGCCTTGGAGGAAGGCAAACTGCTTCTGAATAAATCGTCAAACCCAGCTCTCCCAGAGTGCTGGTCCAGCACTCAGATCTCTGCCCCATTCTACTTAATTGGAATTAAATTAATAACTGTAACCACTAAGCCTTAGAGCCCTGTAACCATGAGCCTCCTCACATAAAGTGATCTTGAGCTGTCTGTTTATCTTCTGATCGATAAACCACTTGTAATATACACATATGTCTTTTGGGAGGCTTTGTGTTTATGTGCCTTCCGGTTAGCTCTGATTTACGGCAACCATATCCTAGGGTTTTCTTGGCATGATTTCTGAAGAGGAGGTTTGCCTTTGCCTTCCTCTGAGGCTGAGAGAGTGTGGCTTGAAGGTTACTCCGTGGGTTTCCATGGCCGAGCAGGGATTTGAACTCTGGTCTCCCAGAGTCCCAATCTGATTCTCAAAGTGCTACACATTGCTGGTTCTCAAGACCTAATACACAGATCCTTTAAATGTACTCTCCAGCAGCTTTTCAGTTCTATAAATTCTGACTTTCCTCTTTTTTAATGCTTTAATATCTTTCTTTATGTGCAGTAAGCAATAATAAACATCTTTGAAGATGGTGATTATGGGAAATATTTCTTCATATTTTTTTTTCCAGATGGAAAGGTGAAGCATCTGACTCCCAGTTCTGTGCCTGCACATTTCTGGAATCATAAAGATGTCAACTTTATCCTTTTTTGGAAGATGGGTCACAATTCTTTGCCTATGGAGGTGATTATATAATTCCTCAATGCTTATTATGCAAATCTTACTTACCATTTTGTCACAATCAATTAAGAAAAAGAAAAAGGGAAATGAATGCAACATAATCCCTCCTATCCTGATTGACTGCAGCTGTCTCTTCTTATTTAGCATGTCTAATTTTGTTCCCAGTTCCTGCAGTAGATCAGTCTTCAAATTTGGGCGGTGTATCAGATCCTTCAGCTGGAATCTTATGAGTATTTTGCGCATGTGTTAATGTTCCCCAATGGAAGTAGTTGGTCCTTTTGTCTGGTGTGGAATGTCTGTATTTAGTTCAAGGTTGTGGGAATGGGTTTGTATTTCAAGCACCACAACCTTGAACTAAATACATGAAATGATGCATGTCTAAAAAGTGTGTCACCAACATGAAAAGTCTAGAAAGCTCTGGTGACACACTTTTTAGACATGCCTCATTTCATGACACAGTAATGCAGGAAGTAATTCAGTAAGTGAAGGCAGCCCCTCCACCCAGACCTGGCCTGCAGTGGTGGCAGAAGAGGCAGTCTCTTCACTGGTTACATTCATGTGACACATCTACACACTGCAGCCGATACACTAATGTGTTGTGACACACAGTGTGGAAAGCCCTGGTGTAGGCAGATTCACAGGGGCACAGACATGGAGAGGCAGATATGCTTGCATATGCACATATGGGCTTGCATTGATTTACACAACACTGCCTTTCAACACAAATATTATGTAGCACAACCTATGTATAACTCGGCATGCAAAGATTTTATGTTCTGCAACCCCAGTGTGCAAATGCCGACAACATCTTTCTCTGTTGTTTTCATGCCTCAGTCCTAGGACTCAGGTGCAAACACGGACAGGACACTTCCCAACAGCCACAACACAGAGACATGAACAGGGGAATACTTGCTGCGGCCAGCGTAGATGAAAAAGGGAGAACTCACGAGACTCAGAACATTTATATAGGGAAGACACATTAATTAGGCAAACAGCTGGGGGAGGCTGTCAGCCCATAAATACAGGGGAGAGGATGGGGAGCAACCTTCTGCAGATAAATGGTGTCATCGATGGAAGCAACACGTCCTACATTGGGATCCCTGGTTCGTGTTCCTGGAAACCTTGACTGTTGCCTTTGATATTGACTTTGCTACTGGATGTTCCTGGTTGGGAAAAGATATGAAGGCTGAGAAGGGATTGGGAGAATGAATTTTTTTTTTTAAGATAATTTTTATTGAGAAGACTTTTTTGGAATACATTATAAGTTGCAAAGAGTTAAAGAATTACAGAGAAATAGAAAAGAAAGGAAAAGGAAAGGAAAAAGAAAAGAAAGTGACTTCTGATCTTCCTTCTGCACTTATATATGCAGATAATTATTCATACCTCCCTCTCTCAAATTTCAATGAAATTGCTTCTTTCAATAGCCTAGTCTTTCTAATCATCATGTCATTTTCTTTTCTTTTGCAAAAAGTCTATAAGAGGTTTCCAGTCTTTACGAAATATCATTAATGGCCTTTCGGTAATCAAACTGGGCAATATGTCTGTTTCTGCTAAATCTGTCAGTTTCCACAACCATTCCCTGCAGTAGGTAGAGTTGAATTCTTCCATCTTTGCATGTAAAACAATCTTGCTGCTGTGGTCAATTCTTCTAGCTAGAAGAAGGAAGGAAGATGGGACATGTTTGTGCATACTGATTTTCTCTCTTTGCTTCTGCACTATATAACCTGGGGAGTCCATCCTCCATTGGCTTGCACCCTTAAACCTAGAGAACGTGGAAGTCCAACTGTCCTTTTTTTGGTCCCCAAGAAGCCATTGGAAATAGAAGCTTGTTCCTTTTTAAAATGAAAGCTCCCTTGGTTTTTCAAGAGCAGCAGTTAGATCTTGCAGCAAAGGCAGCAGTTCCCCAGCCTGCATTCTTGTCCTGGTCTCATAGATTTTGTGTTCCCCTTGAGGTGTCTGCTACCAACTCTAAACTGAAAGTGAAAAAATAATGTGCACATTCAGGTAGAGCTTTGCTTTGCTTTGGGGATTTCACCCACGGGATCCTAGACAAATAATCCATCCGGCTGCCGGAATTGCTCTCTCTCCAGCTGCCTTGCTTTGAATTGGAGTGGAAACCTTCTGCCCAATGGAGAACACTTCAGGCTGGAATCATGTGGGCACTAAAACTAAAACTTGATTGTGTGCTGGAACTTTGGAAGATGAATGACCAGCTTAGGAAGCTGGGGGCTTCAGATGGTATCTTGGAATAAACGGCTCTCCTGGTACCAGCGATGTGCAACGCTTGATTATGTTGGCGTCCCTCTCTGCTGGTGCTGCAGGGTCCCTCCGCCCTTCTGGTTCCCAGAAGATTGGAAGATTTATGACTTGCCTTCCTGCAGCAAGAAATGAAGCAGACGAAGTAAGAAAAAACTCTCCACACCCAACAACCCACCTACTCAACTCACCTTTTATGATAGTTTAAATTAGCCACAATACTAATAAAAACCTAGCACTTATATAGTATGCAGAAGTGGGAACTGCAACAAACTGTTGTAGTGTTGCACGCTCCTCTTTGCCGTCCCAGCTAGCCAGAACCTTTCCTAAAATGCTCCATTCCTTCCACCAGGTAAGAATCTAGCTCTATTTGCTTACCTTCCAATGTTTCCCAGATGAAAAGTGGGATATTTGTGGCCAAGTGAAATCAGTTTGTGGTCAAGATGGCAAAAGTTATTAATAAATCATAGAATCAGAGTAGTAGAGTTGGAAGAGATCCCAAGGGCCATCCAGTCCAACCCCCTTCTGCCATGCAGGAAGGTACAATCAAAGAACTCCTGACAGAAGGCTGTTTAACCTTTCTTTAAAAGCCTCCCAAAGGAGGAGACTCCACCACACTTCCAGCCAGCCTATTCTGCTATCAGACTGCTCTTACCCTCAGGAAGTTCTTCCTAACGTTTAGGTGGAATCTCTTTTGCTGTAGTTTGAATCCATTGCTCCATGTCCTAGTCTCTGGAGCAGTAGAAAACAGGTTTGCTGCATCCTCCATATGACATCTTTTCAAATATTTAAACTTGTTTATCATGTCACTTCTTGACCTTTTTTTCATGAGGCTAAAACCACCCAGCTCCCTAAGCTGCTCCTCAGAGGGCTTCATGCTTTCCAGGCCTTCTACCATTTTGGCCGCCCTCTTCTGCACATGTTCCAGCTTGTCACTATCCCTCCTGAACTGTGGTGCCCAGAGCTGGAAACAGGATTCCAGGTGGGGTCTGATCACTTGAGGAAGAATGGATAAGCCAGGAGTGGCTGCCGCATTTTGCTTTTGCCTGAGTCTACAGGGAAGGGAAGATTCCTCCCCCTCCTCTTCTCTCCTCCTTGTTGAGTTAATTCAATGCAAACAACTTTAGCCTTTCAGCCCAGTTTCCAGCAACTGAAATAAGCTGAGAACAAAGGGAGAAAGTGGGAGGAGGAGGAGAGAGAAAGGAGATGAAAATATTGAACAGCAAAGGACTAAGTGGGACTGTCCCTGCCAAACTGGGACAGGTGGAGTATGTGCCACTGGACTCCTTCAAGATCAGTGTGTTCTTTTTGCCCTCTTCGATCCACAATCCCAGTAGTGTAGCTTGGCTTGAGTGGGGTAGGAGTGGGTGGGCTATGCCATGCATGGGAGGGGCTATGGTGTGTGTGGGTGGCACTGCGGCGCATGGGGGAGGGCGATGGCATGGGGAAGTCAGGCAAGGAGCGGCATTGCCCCCACCTAAGTGCCGCCCAGGGTGCACCGTCCCCCTCACCCTCCCATCTCTACCCCACTGCACAGTCTCCTCTTCCTCCTTCTCCTTCTCTCCCCTTATATCTATCCGTTTCCCCACCATTATGAGTCAATGTGGCTCTTCCTGCTTTTGCAAACCTTGGGTTTCCACGGGTATCGTTGTCTCCCTCTTTGGCCAGTTTTCTTTCGCCCACATAAAGACTCCCACTCAGAGAAGGACTTTTCTATCATCACACAGCAGGAGCGGGGAGAGTGTGGGTCTGTGGGTAATTTACATACGGATCCTGAACCCCACTTTTATGCCCTGAAAGC
The DNA here is from genome assembly GCA_948472985.1 of Iguana delicatissima. NCBI lineage: Eukaryota > Metazoa > Chordata > Lepidosauria > Squamata > Iguanidae > Iguana > Iguana delicatissima. Next base: position 57,561 of record CAOKZL010002328.1, on the reverse strand, counting down.
CCCTGGTGTGATTCTGGGGGCAATTTCCTGCCCCCAAACCATCTGTAAACATGGTGGTTTCCCTTTGCCCGTACTCCGAACCTCTGAACCCCCTGAAGCCCTTCAACCGGCAGTAACTCAGCTCAAAATGAAGTGATGTGATGTCACTTCTGATGCAGCCAAATATACCAGTGTGGCCTGTTGGAGGATCATGGGAGAGAAAATTGGCCCCCTATTCCCTGAGAAGTTGATTGAAAAAAAAAAGGAAGAGCAGATAGATAATACATTGAAAATATAGCAAAAATTTGTATATAAACTTCAAGATAGTTGCCCAAGTGGGTGTCCATGCAGAGTTGCTGTCCTTGTGTTGCACTGTGATAAAAACTGTTGTAAGCCTTGTGAGGTCCTCAATCCATAACCAGGGTTGTCAAGTTTTAGGGCTTGACCCCTTCCTTCCCTCTCAGTCTTTTGGCTTCACCCTCTGCTCTGCTCTGCAGCCACCTTCTAGCTAGAAGCAAGTAGACTAGGGAAAATGTTCCTTCTTCCATCTCCCTAAGTCAGTGAGAAAGAATAATTCCCTCATTGTCCTTTGATCTGGGAGCAGATCCTTTAATTAATATTTCAATATTAATTTTCAAATAGGAATGTAGCGCTATGATTCCACTTTCAACGTGTGTGTTTCTGTGAGTAAAGTACATAGTATATACTCCATAGGAGTGTAGTGTCTAGGTCAAGGGAAGTAACAGTCTGACGCTATACTGCTTTGGGCAGACCCCACATGGGACACCGAGTCCAGTTCTGGGCACCATGATTCAGGAGGGATATTGGCAATTTTTGCACTAGACTGTTATAGCGCTACGATTCCACTTTCAACATCCTATGGAATCCAGCCGGCCCCTCCTGAAACTGCAAACCCCAGGATTCCATAGGATGTTGCAAGTGGAATAATAGCGCTATAACAGTCTAGTGCAGAAATGGCCAATATCCCTCCTGATGCTTTTTTTCTGCTGTTCTACTTGGAGCAATGGGTTCAAACTCCAGGAAAAGAGACTTCACTTAAACATTAGAAAAGAGACTTCACTTAAACACTTAGACTTCCTGATGGTACGAGCAATTCAAATACGGTGGAATCTGCTGCTGCCTTGGAATATGGTAGAGTCTCTTTCTTTGCAGGTTTTTAAAGAGTGACTGGATGGGCATCTGTCAAAGGGACTGCTTTGATGGCGTGTCCCTGCATGGCAGAGGGGGAGGGACTGGATAGCCTGGGGGTCTCTTCCAACTCTAGGATTCTGTGGCTCTCTGAGTGGGTTTGAGTGATAGGCTGTGAACAGCCATGGTTGGTACTGCTTCATGACATCACCAACGGCCACCCTTAGGTCTCAGGTTTTGGCCTGGAAGCCTTTAAGTCTGGGACTATCCTTAACAGTCAACATAACAATAGCAGAGGGGTGGCATTGTCTTCCCAGGATGTGATATAAGCCCCAAAGCCAATTACAAGTTCTAATTATAGTGGACTTGCTAAATCAATAGAAACTTGGTAAATCAACACATTTAAGTTCCACTCACCACATGAATGTACTCTCAATCAGACTAAAAAGTGGTTTAAGCCTGTTGGTGGGGGAGTCACATGGCTCTCTAGATATTGTTGGACTGCAAGTCCCAGCAGGCCTCACCAGCACCACCAATGATAAAGAATGCTGGGTCTTGCAGTCCAATGACATCTGGAGAGCCGGCCACGATTTCCAGCTCTGATGTCAACCCAAGCCTTTTGGCCACTAGAAAGGAAGAAAGGATCCATTTCTACTGAACAGAGGTTAATTTCCACAGCTGTTGTTGTGGATGTTTGCATTTAAGCTGACTTACACTGACCTAAGGTGAACCTATCATGGGGTTTTCTTGGCAAGATTTGTTCGGAGGGGGTTTGCCCTTGCATTCCCCTCTGAGGCTGAGAGAGTGTGACTTGCCCAAGGCCATCCAGTGGGTTTCCATGGCTGAGCAGGAATTCGAACCCTGGTCTCCCAGTGTCAAAGTCCGATATTCTAACCAGTAGACCATGCTGGCTCTCTGTTTCCAAGGTACTGGCTCACAATTTTAATATAAATTATTTATTTGTATCTGTTATCTGCATCTGTTTCAGTTATTTCAATTACTGTTTTAAATTCTTTCTTTTTTTTTATAATTTTTATTAATTTTCCAAAAAAAGAAATAAAAATAAAAAATATGTACACCTTTTAGTAATACAACATATAGTGGTAGTATCTTCTTACAATTTCACATATGTACAATATTTCTTCCTAGCTTCCTTGTAAGAGCTAATAAATATTATTATTCGTTTTATAACATAAACCCTCTATTTGTCATCAATTATATCTTTAACAGTTTAAATTGATTCCGCTTGTAAGCTGCCCTGAGATCTCATGATATAAGTTGGGATAGACATATTTTAATAAGGCCATTTCCGCACAAGACTGTTATAGTGCTATTATTCCACTTTCAACATCCTATGGAATCCTGGGGTTTGCAGTTTCCGGAGGGGCGAAACTGCAAACCCCAGGATTCCATAGGATGTTGAAAGTGGAATCATACTGCTATAACAGTCTCCTGTGGAAATGGCCAAATCAATAAATGCATTTAAGAGAAGGGCAATTAATGTGTTTGTTTCCTTGAAACGGCCGTGGTTCTTCGTTTTGCACACATTATACCTGCTGCACCTGGTACCTGATAATGGGTTTGGAGGGATTAGGGCTGGGCTGACATTCAGCAAAGCCATTTCAATGGTCTTAATAAGTAAAATCCCATCTAGCCTTAGAGATTGGTGGGATTTGAGTCTGGTTTTCCCACCTGCAAATAACAGAGCTTGAGAAATTGGTGGATTTAGCATAGAAAAAAAGCCAGCCCACTACCTTGATGCCAGTGGTTTCTCCTGCGATTGCACACCTTCCTTTTTTGATGAAACTCTCGCATCGCACACTGAGAATACCTAGGAAGTGATACGCCAGCTGTGAATCCGATCTAAGTGTGATAAATTGGCAAAGACACTAAGAACCAGAACTGACCACCCCTATCGGTCCCTGCCGTTCGGGCAAACCTAGACCAGCTGTCTTCTGTTTATCATGCAAGAGGGAGACTTGCCTGGCCGGAGGAAAATAGGCCTGTATGAATTCATTTCGTACCCCCGCTGAGACAGATCTATCTGGGAAGTTGCCACAACAGCAGCCGCACTAAATCCGCGTATTCACAAGCTACTTTTGAACTGTGGATAATGAGGTTTTCGACAATAGACTGCGGGCCAAAAAGCTGTGCGCTCAGCTGCGATGGAGTAAATCAGGAAGATGAATCCCACAAATGCTGGAAGTCAGCGGGGAGCCAAAAGCCACCTCTCTCTGGAAGCTTCTGACTGTAATGAGATTTTGGCCCTGATGTAAGATCCCAATTTGTTTGTATCCAACATCTTATCAAAGAGATAAAATGTGTAAGAGCTGATGGAAATTATCAGTGCTAATTGAATTGAAGGATGGTTTTTCTCCATCAGCCTGGAATTGTTCAAAAATCAAGAGCTGAGGAGGGTAGTGGTGGGAAGAATTGGATAGATGGGGCAGGGGGAAATAGACCAGCCAGTCAGATGCACAGGGTCTTTCCGCACTACACAGTTGTAGGCCCTCTTTGCACGGCATTTTCCATGCGAGAGGGCACCTGGACTCTCGTGCGATTGTGAGGAGTGATCTGCATGACACACTCACAATTGCACAATGCTCCAGGGGCTGGCAGGCGCCGATTGTGCACCTTTTCATCTTTGGCTAGAAGCTGAAAATGGTGCAAGATTGCGCATTGCTCCCGGGTCCCACGCACACTTACCTGGTGCGCGGAGTTTCCGGAGCTGCACTGGTTGCACTTCCTGCCCCAGCACAGCCTGGGAAGGTCCCAGGCTGCATTGTGGAAGGAAGAGGTGGGGTTCTCACGCAGGCAGGCAGCTCGTGCGGAGCCGAAGGACCCCGGACGCAAAAGCCTCTCACTGGAAGCTGCTTGTGCAACCCCTGCACCCCAGCACTGGAAGAAGGTAAGGTGCGGAAAGGGCCATAGTACTATTATTCCACTTTCAACATCCTGTGGAATTCTGGGGTTTGTAGTTTCCTGAGGCCAAAGAGCTCTCTGGCTGAGAAGTCTAAAGTCTCCTCCCTAAACTGCAAACCCCAGGATTCCATAGGAGGTTGAAAGCGGAATAACAGTGTAGTGCTGAAAGATCCAGAGTGAAGGCAGGTTATGAGAAGAGAATGGAGAAGATCTGAATAGAGTTTGGGAGCCTGTGGAAATAGTTCAGGGAGTTTATGTTTAAGTGAAATGTTATACAATTAATCTTTATTGGTTTTATGTTCTACAGTTTGAGTCTGACTGCTTTTCTTTTAAGAACTGATACCGAGAACTTGTTGCAACAGCTCTGCTGGCTGCCAGAACATTTCCGGGCACAATTCAAAGTGCTGGCTTTCACCGATAAAGCACTAGACAGCCTGGGCCCTGGTTATCCGATGGACCATATCTCCAGTAGGGCTCTAAGACCCTTCGGAGAGCCCCTTCTCTCTGTCCTCCCACCCTCTCAGGCTCGTTTGGTGGGAACAAGGGAGTCAGGGCCTTCTCAGTGGCGGCTCCCAGCTTTTGGAACTCCCTCCCTAGAGAGGCCAGAGTGGTGTCGTCCTTGCTCTCCTTCTGTCAGCAAGTCAAAGCATTTCTGTGCTGCCTCTGCTCTTACGAACTGACTACATTTGGGCTTCTAATGCTGTGCAGTGCAGCTTTTCGGGTTTGTATAGTTTTTCAATGCATTTTAACATGTAATGTTTTTAACTTCATGAATTGTTTAATTGTTTTGTAAACCTTATATTTATACGATTATGAATGCTTTGTATCGTTTTTAATTTATATTGTTTTAAATATGTTAGCCGGCGTGAGGGAGAAAGGCAGGGTATAATGAATAAGATGATGATGATGACGACGACGATGAACTGCTCATGCTTTACCACCCTGAACCCATTGAGAAACACGGCCACTTGTTCAGCATAGTGATCACCTTGAGGTCTTGGAAGAGACCCCAAGGGCAATCCAGTCCGACCCCCATTCTGCCATGTAGGAAGACACAATCCAAGCCCTCCCTTTGACAGATGGCCACCCAGCCTCTGTCTAAAAAGCTCCAAAGAAAGAGACTTCCCCACACTTCCGGGCAGCAGTGTATTCCACTGCCGAACTACTCTTACTATCAGGAAATTCTTACTCATGTTTAGGTGAAGGCTCTTTTTCTATAGTTTGAAGCCATTTCTCCATGTCCTAGTCTCTGGAGCAGAAAAAAAGAAGCTTGCCCCATCCTCCATATGACATCTTTTCAAACACTTAAATATGGTTATCGTGTCCTTTCTTAACCTTCTCTTTTCCAGGGTAAATGTTCCCACCCTCCCCCTGCCCTGCTTCTGTAGCACATAGTTTCCAGGTCATTAAATGTGTTGCTTGCCCTCCTCTGGACACATTCCAGCTTGTCAGCATCCTTCCTGAACTGGGGTGCCCTGAACTGGACACAGGGTTCCAGGTGAGGTTGTGCATTTTGTTTGCACGTTTGGTATCTCGGAGGGATTGCACAACACTGGCCATCTCCGCACTAGACTGTTATAGCGCTCTGATTCCACTATCACCATCCTGTGGAATCCTGGAGTTTGCAGTTTCGGGAGGGGCCACCGGCAAACCCCAGGATTCCACAGGATGGTGAAAGTGGAATCAGAGCGCTATAACAGTCTAGTGCGGAAATGTCTACTGTCTTTCAACTCATGGGCTGCATAGCACAATTAATGTGCAGCTCCACATGAGGGACTTATGTTGTGCAAGCCTCATAGAGGATCTGGGCCCCGTGTCTTCCCAAAGGGAAAAGCAGCATACAGGCACCAACACTGCCAACTGGAGGCAGGCAAACCGTATCTTCCCGGCAGCACACAGCTCTGAGAAGGACAGAAAGGCGTGTGCTTAAGAGCATTCCTGCACCCCATGCCAGAACCTCATTCTTGCCCTGGTTCCAGTCTCCTGCTGCCTCTAATGATGGCAAGACTTACTTTCTATAATTAGATTTTAGGAGGTGAAGTAAATTTAGGCAAGCCGCCGTGAGTGATTATGAAGCTTAATGACAGGCTCATTCTGTGCCGTGAGGAACACGGCATCTTTCTGTTAATAGTCGTATCAGGCATAACACGTTGCTTTTGCATGCAGCGAGAGAATCCACTCAGAGCCAGTTTAATATACCTGCAAATGCTTCAGGGCATAACACAGAAGCGATGCCAACAAATAGGCTCAAGCATTGTGGTGGGGGGACAGGAATAATGATAAGTGACGTGCGCAGCTATTCAGTTGTACATTCTGCGCTGTCCAGTGCCGCCCATTGAGAGCTTCAGGGATGCAACTTGGCCCAGGTTTGGTTTGGTTTTGTGGTGAGGTCATGTTACCCCAAAATGTAGGTGCCACAAGGGCCACCCTACAATGCCAAATACCTCCTTGAAAAAGTGGGGAATTAATTAGCTCAAAATCAGGAGGCTGTGAGAGGGGGGCAACCTAGTGAGATCTATTCTACCAGTGTTTATGGGCACACGCAGGAAAAGAACCAGCCAAAGACTCAGAAGTAAGCTAAAAATGTGTTTTATTGAGGGGAATTCACTCATGCATGCACACAAGATACACACAGTCACACATTCACACAAGAGCTAACTGAAAGAGAAAGGGAGGAAAAATCATAGAGAGGCTGAGGGGTTTGGGGGGTTTATAATTACCAGTCCCGAAGAGTAGTGAAGAGCAGCAATGTGTTTTGGCTTGGGTAGGACCTAAAGGCAGTTCTCATTCAGGAGCCAGACGGACTGAGTGACGGGTAGACTGCACTGGGCCTCCTCAAATCAGGGGTATTTGTACCCTGAAAAGGGCTTGTAGCTGTGAAGGTTCCAGATGCAAGACAAAGGGAACCTGTTGTGGACAATGGGTCTTTCGCCGGTTGATGGGCTTAGTGCTTGATTGACAAAGACATGATGGATGTTGTAATAGCTGTCTATTGTGGGTGCTGTGAGGACAGAGAAAAGAATCCAGGTGGACCAGGGATGGATATCGGTCAATCAGTGTCCTGGTGGGCTCCCCACAGTTGGATTCCCTGGAAAAGTTCAGCTTCTATTTGAGCCTATTATCCACAGGAATGGTGTGTATTTGCCTGACAAATGATTCCGTCTTACCTGGAGGAATTTTGGAGTTGACCTATCCTTCTCACATTTACAGCCAAATTCTTTCCCTCGCTCAGTTTGACCTCTCTGTCACCTCTCAGGCTTGAATTTGATATCAGAGCCAATAAAATGTGTTGCCAATTACATATGATGCCAATTAGGTATGGTGCCCATCCAAACCATACTGATATTGGGAACCCCCAAAGCAGGGCCTTACAGTCACTAGAGGCTTCTATTTTGCAAGATTTGTATTTTGTATGGAAATACATGGGGGCCTAAAATGCTGCAGTGTTTTGAGTGTTGGACTAGGATTCTGGGAGACCAGAGACTGAATTTCTATTCAGCCGTGGCAACCCACTGAGTGAATTTGGGTGAGCCAGGTTTGTTCAGCTCCAGAAAAAGGCAGTGGTAGGTAATAAACCTCTGAATACATCTGGACAAGAAAATGTAGGATAGGATTGTCATATTGGAGCCAATGTGCAATTTCATACCAGGACTCTGAGCAACTCTATTTTGCTTTGATTAAATCCCACCTGGAATGCTGAGTCCAGTTCTGGCCACTGATCCAGTTCATGAAGGATATGGACAAGCTGGAACATGTCCAGAGGACGGCGAACAAAATGGTAGAAGTTCTGGAAACCATGAAGCCTTATGAGGAGAGGCTTAGGGAGCTGGGTGTGTTTATCCTGGAGAAGAGAAGGCTAAGAGGTGGCATGATAGCCATGTTTAAATGTTTGAAGGAATGTCATGTTGAATATGGAGCAAGCTTGTTTTCTGCTGCTCCAGAGACTAGGACACTATGGAACAGTGGCTTCAAACTTCAGGAAAAGAGATTCCATCTAAACATTAGGAAGAATTTCCGGAAGGTAAGGGCAGTTCAACAGCGGAATACGCTGCTGCCTCAGAGGGTGGTGGAGTCTGCTTCTTTGGAGGTTTGTAAACCAAGGCTGGATGGTCATCTGTTGGGGATGCTTTGATGGTATATTCCTGCATGGCATGGCGGGGGGTTGGACTCAATGGGCCTTGTGGTCTCTTCCAACTCTATGATTCTATGATTCTAAACCATATTCTATTAATCTCTGCTTAGCCATGGAAACCACTGGGTGACCTTGGGCAAGTCACCTGCTCTCTCCCTAAGTGGAAGGTCATGACAAATCTCCAGAACTATGGCAGTGATTAGAACGTTGGACTAAGTCTCCTGGAGGCCCTTGTCTGAATCCCTCTGGGTGGCCCTGGACAAGTACTCTCCTGCAGGGACCATTCAGGGAAAGAAAAAGGGACTGGCCTTTTCTTGGAGAGGAAGGAAAATGGGGTGGGGGAGAGTCATGGAAACCCAGTGGGAGACTTTGGGCAAGGTCCACTCTCTCAGCCCAAGAGGATGGCAATGGCAAACCCCCTCTGAACAAATCTTGCCAGAAAAACTCCATGATACCTTCAACACAAGTAAAAAATGACAAGTAAAAAAATGACTTGAAGGCACACAACACAACAACAACTCAAGCTTACCAAGCTTCTTGCTTCACAGTTGGTGGATATGTGAGATAACAGTATATCTAAGGAACAAAAGTAATCAATATTAGTAAGCACAGGAACAAATAAAAGAGGCTTAACTTTTGTTAAAACAAAAATGAAAATCCACATGAACTAGACCTACATACAAGTACTAAAGTTTTCATAACATCTCATGGAGAGAAGTTCTGTAACATGTGCTTTCCAAACATGGAGGAGACAGAAAGAACTATGGGCTACAAAATGGAGAATAAATAAACTCAGATTGAGGTCATTTCCACACTGGACTGTTATAGTGCTATTACTTCACTTTCAACATCCTATGGAATCCTGGGGTTTGCAGTTTAGGGAGGGGCCTTTGAGGATTCCCCAGAATTCCATAGGATATTGAAAATGGAATAATAGCACTGTAACAGTCCAGTGTAGAAATGGTCTAAGAAGTGCAGAACATGGCTAAAAACCAAGAAACAGGTAATGACATTAATACATTCTATACCAATCCAATCCAATGCCTTTATTACAGTCAACAGACCATGAGGCAGTAAAAGTTAAACACAGCAATACCTAAAACAGCATATAAATAGGCAATATAATATTATACATATGCAATACATACAATACACTGAATATACTATATATGTTGTATATACAAATAATATGTAGTTATTAAAATATATTAAAAATTGTATTAAATTATAATTATATTTAATTGTATTAAAATTATTAGTATCATTTTAATAACAGAGCAAGAACAGTGAACTCTTCCATTTACTTAATTAATACATTCTATGGCTAAATTCTTAGACAGACAGGCAAACCAGCTGCTACTAACTGCATGTTAAAGCTGCTGCCTTTAACAATGTAATCCCTGCATACTGGCTGGGGGATTGTGGGTGTTGCAGTCCAAAAAAAGAAGAAAGCATTTCCCAGCTCTGCAGAAGCTAGAAACTGCTCCAGCTGTAGCACAAGAGACCAGTTGTTGCAAAGAAATGCCACATGGCCCAGTGGTCATAGGTCAACTGAAATGACTTGGAGAGGTGCTGAGCCACGGTGAGATTTCCGACGCTAACTGCAGTCAGCTGAGGAAGAAGGTGAAAATGAACTTGCTAACAGGGATCCCAGGGCAAGCAGGTGTTGATGTGTCACCAGGAAGCGTGCTAGGTCATGAAAGCCTCATTGATTTTATCCAATTTGCACATAGGCTACGACTGAGCATTATTTCAAATGGTTTCAACTGGTTTTACATTGACTGGTTTTAACTGATCAATTATTTGAATATGGCTGTAGTTCACTAACACAGTAATGGATGCACAACCTCAAATTATGCATCCTTAATTGATTTGTATTAATGGTCCCTGCATATTCATGATTGTGGCAATATTCCCACAGTCCTGAAAGTCTCCCAATCCTGCTTTACTGGGAATCAGCCTCTGCAAATGATTGTGATCCATTCTCTTGCCAGCCGGGTCATAGCAGACCAATGCTCCCATCATCCTCCCTCCAATGATCTCTGATGTGAGGAGGAATTGCAAGAGGGATCTTGCTTCTGATAGGTGCACTGGGGATCGCTGGGAGAAACATCTGTGCATTGTGCCCTGATCAACAGGAGAACATATTCCTGTTGCTTACAGCAGCTGCTCCCCGATAAAGCGGGATGGCAGGGGATAGGGGGTGGGCCAGGAGACAACACCTACCTGAGTATACTTAGCCAAATAGCTAAGGCCATTTCCGCACTAGCCTGTTATAGCGCTATGATTCCACTTGCAACATCCTATGGAATCCTGGGGTTTGCAGTTTTGGGAAGGGGCTTTTAGAGAGCTCTTGGGCCTCAGTAAGCTACAAACACCAGAATTCCACAGGATGTTGAAAATGGAATAATAGCACTATAATAATGTAGTGCAGAAACCCCCCCAGGTTCAATTCCCTGTGCATAGAAACCCACCGGGGGACCTTGGGCAAGTCATAAATGCTCAGCCTCAGAAAACCCCATAATAAGTTCACTTTAGGGTTGCTGTAAGTTGGTGATGACTTGAAAGCACACAACAGCAGAAGCAACAACAAATATAAATGGCTGAGATCCTGCACAAGAGGCTATGATTGGGAGCTTTACAATGGTGTAGCTACATTCCTGGCAGGACAAGCAACCCTTCTGCTGAACTGCAACCATGCGTACCTGGGCAACCTGGGTGGTGTATTGTTGCACAATAGGAAGTCCTGTTGAGCTATGCATCCCATAGCATTTTGATACCTGTGGGGTGCCATGGGACCTCTAGCACTACAGACACACTTTTGGCTCTCCTGGGGCAATGGTCCTGGAGGTGTAGCTACATCTACTCCTGCCTTGAAAGTATGAGCATTGTGCAGCATCCCAGTTCACCTTTATGTGATCATCAGTTTATGATGACATCATTTTACAATGATGTAAATCTGTTTATGGTGATATCCACTTATGATGATGTAAGTACTTAATGAGATGCCAGCCAAATATTTTAATAAGTAAACAAATAAATAAATAAATAAAAACCCTCTGTGCCATTTTGAAGAGACAGAATTCCCTTGATTGATTTTGTGCTCTAGGATTAGAAACATTTTCTCTGTTGCCCAGGGTCCCTTCCCATTAAAATCAGAGTTCAGAAGTTGAGAGAAGCCCTTTTTCCTAACAGCCCTCGTTAATCCTACCTGTGTCAAATTTTGAGCTTGAGCTCTGTGATTCAAGACAGAAGCTCTTGGCAAGAAACAAAGAGAACCATTCCTCTTTGGCAGACAGTAGGGCACTGTTATACAGTTGGAGCCACCTCTGACTTAAGCAAACTTTAACTAAAGCAGACAAAAGACTGAGTGTCTGGGGCTGAAAATTCCAGCATCCTACAAAAAAATCTTGTAACAACCAAGGCTAGACACATCTCTCTGTCTTGAGGTCAGCTTTGACACTGCCGAGTCTGGAGATCTCAGGCCTTTCATAGCAAAAATAATATGAAATGCTGCAAAAGGAGTTAAAATCCAGGAACCTACTCATACAACAGTACTGGAGCAGGACGGCTACAGAACAGGAAACCCGTCACAAAGAATTAAGCGACAAAAGAATCTGCAGCATATTTTTAGATGCTGCAAACACATACATGCATACTTATCCATCCATCCAACCATTCACCACCCATCCACCCATCCTGTTACCCCAAAATATGGGTGTCTCAGAGGTCCAGCCACAATGCCAGTACCTCCATGCAAAGGTGGGGAATTTTTAGCTCAATATTAGGAGGCCTGTGAGACAGGGGCAAACTGGTGAGATCTCTGACACCAATGTTTACCAGTACTTCTGCAGGGAAGAACCAGCTGGAGATCGAAAAGGATGTTTATTTGTGCTTTATTGGGGGAATTAATCACATGCACAACGTCCAAACAATCACACAATCACCCAAGGCTAACTGAAGGAAAAGGGAGGAAAGGTTTTAGATAGTGAGATTTCAGGGTGTAGTGGGTGATATTTACCAGTCACAAAGACCAGCAAAGAAGCAGTGATGTGGCTTAGATTCTCATCTAAGGACAATACACGATTGGGAATCAGAGTGGCTACCAGCAATTGATGTACTGTGAGTTATCTGGTTGAAATTGAGGGTTTTTATACACGATTAATGCCTGGAGGGCAAGGGTGTGACTGGCTCTCTGGCTGAGTGAACAATGGAATTTGCAGAGTGGACAATGCGGTACAGAATGGTGTTACCCTGTTCTCTGGGGGTTCCGGGAGGGACACCTAAGCAACGAAGCAACAACACGCAATTTTGGGGAAATTAGCTGGAGCACTCACTTAAGCTAGCAAGGGGCAGGGTAACTTAGCAGGATCTTGCAACCCAATGTCTACGGGGTCAGGTCAGCCAAGCAGCCACACAGATGTACAGTAATAAAAATGATGTTTTATTGCAGACAGATGAATATTAAAGACATCATAATCACACAGCTAGCTAAGAAAATAGAGCTTGAGTTAAGGATAGCGATTTTTAGGGAAAATGGGTGATACGACACCTGTCTCGTCGTCCTGGACCTTGCGGAAAATCCGCGGGTGCAGAGCAGAAACTCAGCTCGATTTGCTGAGGGGAGCTCACCAAATGATGCAGCAGCAAGGTGGGGTAGAACTCTGGAGCGGGCCGAGTGATCCGAGGAAGGTCTCGGAATCAGGGGTTTTTATAGGGTGAATAGGGGCTGCAGGCCATGCCTTACTCGGGGACAACAATGAGTTTTGGGTGTGAGACAATGTCTCAGAAAGGTCACAACTTTGCATGATTGAGTCAAAGCCGAATTAACAATAGTGTAGCCAGTATGCAAATACGCGGCACTTACCAATGGACAGCAGAACCTTTGTCCAGCAGCCTGCTCGGGGCAGGTAGCCTTTGTTAGTACTGTGCATACTGAACGAGGTGTTTGCCGGAGAGGTCCCTGAAGCGACGAACCGGCTATGTCTGGCCTGCCTACGTGGAGAAAAGAATGTCTCGGCAATTATTGGCCGTGCCTGTTTGCATGCGTGTTCAGTGGCCTCACAAACACGTGGAGTGGGGTGGCAGGGGAAAGCCGAAAGGTTTGATATCCAAAACGATATCGGGAGCTATCTCCGGGTAGGCCTAGGCTGCAGTAACAATGGGCTAATGGTTTTAGTGTTAGGTGACAAAGGGCTAATGGTCACTTGATAGCTCAGTGCATATTGGACAGGTTTTAGGATAAGGAAACATTGCTTGGTCAGGAGATCAGACAATCTCCCAGTTCCAAAACGACAGAGACATTAAGGCTAGCTGCAAGCTTATTATATCTGGAGTTACCTGGTGATTTCTTGATTATGACCTGGCTATGCCTAGAGGGGGTTTCTGACCTAATTTGCAGTGCATGTGTTTGGCCAGTCTTTTTCTTTTGTCCTGCCTCGCCATACAGCCAAAGCAGGGCACATTTTATATCAAAGCCAATTCATATATCTTGACAATTGAATCATATTTCACCAATTAAACCATATCAAAGTGCAGAGGTGTATGTACTAGTAACAATGCATCCATTTAGATTTAGAAATAAACTACTGTGGCCTCAATTAAGTTGCTAGTTCCAACACAATTTACATGCGTTGACTTTCTATTCAGCCACTGAATCAATTGCTGAAGTTTTTGCTATGCATGCTTGTGTGCACCCAACACAGACCCTCCAACATTTTATAGCTGAAAAATAGGACACATTGTGGCCAAGCAAGATCAGATTGTGGTCAAGATGGCAAAACTTATTAATGAGGAAGAACAGAAAAGCCAGAAGAAGCTGCAACAGTTTGCTTTTGCCTGAGTCCACTGGAAAGGGAAAGATTACACCCTCTCTGCTTCCCTGCTAAATTGAAACTGAGTGTAAATTCCTTTTGCACTTTTTTTAAAAAAAATATTTTTATTAAGAGTCGTTCAGGAAATATTTACAGGGGTATAATAATACAGGGTAATAACATCATTAAAGTTTGTATATTATGCATTACATGTTGAACAGAGGCAGAGAAAACTATTACCTATATTAGTTGGAATTAATGAATGTTCACCTTAAGTTAGGAAAGTTGTACAACAGAGAGAACAGAAAAAGAGGGAAAAAGAACAAAAAGAGAGAGAGAAAGAACAAAGAGAATTAGGAAAATAAAAGATGCAAACTTCCCCATATGATGGGTTCATAGGTTTGAGTAATTCAAATCCCTTTGCACTTTGAACTCAGGCCCTTTTTGCAGGACGTGGTTGTCCTGCCATCTGGATGGGAGAAGGACAGGACTGTGGCAATGGTTACGCGCGACGTCGTTGCAGTCCCAATTCATCTCCGTCCTTCTCCTCTCCCCAGGAGGCGCAATCATGGAGTAAATCATTGATTGGTTTTCCCTATCAATGACCTGTGATTCTGCCACCATCCTGCACTTACCTGGTGAGCAGAGGGTCCGGAAGCCCCAGAGCATCCTGGAACAGTAGCCAGCTGCACTGCGGCGGGAAGAAGCGGAGGCATCATGCTTCCCGAATCGCGGCAGCAGATGGTGCAGAGGGGAGCATTCCCGTTGCACTCCCCTCTCAGCAAAGCCACTTCCGGAATCTCTACAGGATGCTGCTGGGATCAGGGAAAGTGGAAAAACGGCCTCACTTTGCAGCTGTGGAAGGCAGCTGAGGACAAAGGGGGAAAGTGGGAGGAGGAGAGAGAAACTGGAACATTTTAAAAGCAGCGGAAAAAGTGGGATGGCAGGGGATGAACTGGGGCTGTGTTGGCCAAATTGGCACAGTTGGAGTGTTATGCAGAAACACTCACACCAGTTTGGAAGTAGATGATTAAAACCAAGGTTCAATTGCTAGGATTAACCTAGAGCGGAGTCCTAACTAAAGAATCAATGGGATTTAATCAGTGTTGATTTCCCACTTAGCCACCAATTTAGTGGATTCAATAGTCTCTCTCTCTCTCTTTCTTTCTCTCTCTCACACACAAATTTGCTAATTAGTCAAGCATGCATAGAAATATATTTATAAATAGATTATTATGGTGTCAGTTCAGTTGCTACTCTCTACTAATCCATTTGCACAGGCTGGGTGAAAGCAAACAAACTGAAGCTTAATCTGGACGAGATGGAGGTGCTTCTGGTCGATTGAAAGGCAGATCAAGGAAGAGGAGTTCAGCTTTTGCTGGTTAGGGTTATGTTCCCCCAGAAACCTTAGGCCAGTGGTTCTCAACCTGTGGGTCCCCAGATGTTCGTGGACTTCAGTTCCCAGAAGCCCCAGCCACTATGGTCAATGCTCAGGGCTTCTGGGAGTTGAAGTCCACAAACATCTGGGGACCCACAGGTTGAGAACCACTGCCTTAGGCTCATAGCTAAGATTCAGCACTCAATTAAGAAGAACTGAGGGAATATAGCAGTTACACTACAAAGTCATAGGCGTCTGATATCACTTTAAGAGCCATGGTTCCATCCCAGGGAATCCTGGGATTTGCAGTTTGGGGAAGAAGTACCTTGACTTCTGTGCTTGACAGCTCTAGTGAACTGTTTTGAACTACATTTCTTAGAAGAGAGATTGAGAGTTAAATCAAGGCACATAGGGAACTCTGGCTCAGGGGAATCTGCTAGGCCTCTTTCTTGATATTTCCACATACCTTTCCAAACTATACATGCCAGGATGCCATAGGATGGGCGCCATGACAGTTGAAGAGGTATAAATTGTGATGGCCATGCAGCGTAGAGACATTTTTAGAATCATAGACTCATAGAGTTGGAAGAGACCTCAACAGCCATTGAGTCCAACCCCCTGCCAAAGAGGAACACACACTCAAAGCATCCCCAGCAAATGGCCATCCAACTTCTATATAAAAACTTCCAAAGAAAGTGACACCACCACAGTCCAAGGCAGCATGTTCCTCTGTTGAATGGCTCTTACCATCAAGAAGGTCTTCCTAATGCTTAGATGAAATTTCTTTTCCTCTAGCTTGCATCCGTTGTTCCATGTCCTAGTGTTGTCTGGAGTAGCAGAGAACAAGCTTGCTCCATCTTCAACACAACATCCCTTCAGATATTTAAACATGGCTATCATGTCACCTCTTAACCTTCTCTTCATCAAGCTAAACATACCTAGCTTCCTAAACCACTAGTCATAAGGCATGGTTTCCAGATCCTTCACCTTTTTGGTTCACCGTCCTCTGGATCCATTCCAGCTTATCACTATCATTCTTGAACTGTAGTGCCCAGAACTGGACACAGTATTCCAGGTAGATCTGACAAAAGCAGAATAGAGTGATAAAGGGAGGAGAGTCGCTCTAGCTATGTAACTGCTACTTAGAGAATGGCCACCAAAGCCAGGCAGATTCTCGAAGATTCTCCATACCACTTTGTCAACAATCCCCCAAACTTTGAACCCCATCAGCTCCATCTTGTCTGCAGTGGTATGGTCTACCTGAAACTGGACCATGTGATATTTAGCAGCAGGTTCTTCTGCTCCTGGTCAGCTAACATTAGCTAGGTTTCAGTTAATGCCTTCCACAATTCTGGGTGTCCAATTAGCTACATTCCTTTTTCATTTATAATACTGTTGCTCTGATCGGGATGAAGGTGAGGATGTCCCCAACTATTTGTTTAGTTTTCGTTTGTCACAGGAAATTGGAGAGAAATATCTTGCGGGGATATCGTCTTTCAAAAATAAGTGGTCTATTTGCTGAAAAATGGAACGTTTGCTTTTTAATAAAGATTCTAGTGTCAGGAGAAGAGCTGCAACTTTCTTAATAGTATTAGCTAAAGCCCATGCAAGTTATAATAAGGCATTCCCAAAAGTATGAAGTTTTACTGCCCCCATGGCTTTGTTTTGTATATTTTAATTCTTACCGGTAAGCTTAGTAGTATTAGATGTGGTGTTGGGAATTCTATGATATATTTTAATTTCTTTTTAAATATTTGTATAATCTTTTTGTTTTAAGATTGTGATGACCTATGGTTATAAGCCACTGAAATTTGAACGTAAGCTCCCAGTCAGCTGCAGAGTAGGGTAAGGAACTGTCGTGCTCTTCTCTGTGGGAAGGGACCCCCCATGCTAGAGCAACTGCTCTGAGTGCAGGAGGCCTCCGGGCTCAGTCCCCAGCAATTCCAGGTAAAGCAGGGAAAGGACCTCTCTCTGAAACCCTGGGGAGCGTCTACTGCTACCGGTCAGGGTTGACAATAGATGGAACTATGGCTTGCCTTGATATAAGACACTTTCCTGCTTTTCCAATTTCTGTGGTTTTGCCCCTGAGCAAGAACCAGCTTTGGTGCAGTGATCTAAGTGCTGGACTAAGGTCTCTGGGACACCAGCACCATTTCTGCACTAGGCTGTTATACTGCGATGACTCCCCTTTCAACCTCCTATGGAATCCTGAGGTTTGCAGTTTAGGGAGGGGCTGGCCGGCCCTTCCCGAAACTGCAAACCCCAGGATTCCATAGAAGGTTGAAAGTGGAATCATTGTGCTATAAGAGTGTCGTGCGGAAATGGCCCAGGACTGGAATCCCTGGAGAGGCATGGAAACCCACAGGGTCACATAAAACTACAGAATCCTAGATTTAGAAGGGGCCCATGGACCATTGAGTCCAACCTCCTGCTTCCTGCAGGATCTGGAGCTAAAGCATCCCCAGCAGACAGTTGTACGGCCTCTTTCTGAAGACATCCAGAGAAGGAAACCTCCTGTACCTCTCTAGGACATTGGTTCCTTTGCTCAACTTCTCTTACCGTTAAGAAGTTCCTTTTAATATTCAATTGACATCTATCTTCTTCTGATCCAATCTGATCTTGGAAGCTGAGTAGGCTCATCCCTAGTTAGTACTTGGATGGGAAACCACCAATGAATACCAGGTACTGTAGGCTCTATTTCAGAGGAAGGAACTGCAAAACCACCTCTGACGATAACTTGCGTAAGAAAACCATGTGGAATTCATGGGGTCACCATAAGTTGACACACACAGAAGACAAATACTGAATGGCATGTAACAGAATCCACAGGAGAAAAACAAAGCTTGTTTCAGATAATAAACACCATCTACAGAGCACTCAGAGACTTCTCTCATTTTTTTCCTGTGGACACACAGACAGACATGTTGGACTGTGACATTTGCCCCAGTTAAAAATACGTTTGATGAGCATGTGGGGAAAACACCTGGGGAATGATTTGGCAAGTCATGATGTAATCCCTAGGGGACAGTAAGGCTGAGTCAGGGTAATATGAAATCCTGGCAAGGGGCTGCATCTGCCATTGTCCCTAGCTGATGAGCTATCAGCAAGTGTGTATATAAAAGAGGTGAACTCAGACAGGTTCTTTCTCTGACTCTGTTGCTGATTCCATGATGCCGAAAGTCTGTCCGAGTGAACCTCTGCCTGATATGATGCCTGATGTGATGCTGAACCTATGACTGAGGATCTGCACCTCCTGCTTGTACAGATGTGTATTTATTGGAACTTAAAGAATAAAAGCCTCCAGGTATTTTTGGATGACAACACTGTGTGCTAGAGTTACTAACCTATGACTGAGGATCTGCGCCTCCTGCTTGTACAGATGTGTATATATTGGAACTTAAAGAATAAAAGCCTCCAGGTATTTTTGGATGACAACACTGTGTGCTAGAGTTACTAACCTATGACTGAGGATCTGTGCATCCTGCTTGTACAGATGTGTATATATTGGAACTTAAAGAATAAAAGCTTCCAGGTATTTTTGGATGACAACACTGTGTGCTAAAGTTACTAACCTATGACTGAGGATCTGCGCCTCCTGCTTGTACAGATGTGTATATATTGGAACTTAAAGAATAAAAGCCTCCAGGTATTTTTGGATGACAACTCTGTGTGCTAGAGTTACTAACCTATGACTGAGGATCTGCGCCTCCTGCTTGTACAGATGTGTATATATTGGAACTTAAAGAATAAAAGCTTCCAGGTATTTTTGGATGACAACACTGTGTGCTAGAGTTACTAACCACTGCGTAGATTGGGGTCAGAGCTGATGCTGTATGTTTACACTCTGCTGCTGCTCACGCTTGTTGCTGTTTTGATATTCCGCTGTATGTTTATGCTTGCCTCTGCAACACGTTTGTTTCGGAGTGCAGCGGCACCAGAGAGGATTTCATGCTAGGTGCTAAAATCCATCTCCTGACAAGACAGACAGACAGATAGACAGAGCTTAAAATCATTGGACCTGGTCCTCCCCTCTGGGGCAACAGAGAACAGTCCTGCCCCACTCCTCTCTTTGTCAGCCCTTGAGGTATTTAAAGAGGGCAATCAAGTTAGCCCTCAGTCTTCTGTTTGCCAGGCTGAACGTGCCCAGCTCCTTCAACATTTCCTCACAATTTTTGTTTTCTGTATCTCTCCTCATCCTTGTTGCCCTTCTCTGAACTTGCTCTGACAGGTATATGTCCTTCTCAAAATGGGCGTGCTCTCCCAGCCTCAGAGAGAGGCGATGGGGTCAAAGTCTCTTTGAAGAAATCTAGCTAAGAAAACCTCCTGATAGGTTCTCCTTAGGGTCACCATAATTCAGAAACAACTTGAAGGCACACAACAAAACATTCAAGTATCTATCTAGATTTTTCAGAATTTCCCAGGACTGCAAACTCTGTCCCTCACATTTCAGATTACAGTCAAACTGCTACATTTGTGGTTAAGTTTTGGTAACTCACAGTTTTAGAGAACGTTTACAGGCTTGCGGACACATCTCTTTTTCCTTTCTCCCCATAACCTCCAATCTGCTTAGCATGAAAGGCTAAGTTATAATCTCTCCTTTGCAGTATTCAGTAGACTTCTGGCTTCTTTTGTTCTCCGGGCTAAAGGCACATTCTTTCAAATGGTGGGAAAAAAAAAAAATCAGCTAAAGGCTTTAAAACTGTTAGCGGCTTTCATCTCTCTTTTAAATATGTAGTGTGTTTTTCTACAACAGAGGCATATTAAATGGAGTCTCATTACAGCTGTTAAACAGGGACATTTGGATGATATTGTTGTTTGGTTACTGAGAGCGCACGAAATGTAAGGACAAAAAAAAGAGGCAGCCTGAAGTGAAAGGACAGATCTGTGAACAGCCTGATTCCCACTTGCGCCGTGGAACCCCTGGCCTGTGATCCTCTGTCAGGGTTGTGTAGCATGAATCTCCACATGTAGAGTTATTCATCAATTGTACTGTGCAACATTTGTTGTGCTCCTAAACCAAGACATCAACTGGGAAACTGAGTCCGTAAACAAATGCACATGCACATTTATGCAAAATGCACTTCTATGTGTGAGTGTGCACTGCACTTTCATGTGCAATATGCATCAGACACAAGAGTGCTGCATGTGCAAGTACATTTCTGTAGTCCTGAATTGAGTGTTGTTGTTTTTTATTGTTGTTATTATTAAATTTATTTATATCCTGACTTTTCCCCAAGACTTTCACATGGAAGGAGGTAGTGGGGAAGGCCGCAGGGACGGGGAGACTGCAGATGATAGGGAGTGGGGAGTGGGGTGGAGCCTCCTGCTTCCCCCAGCCCTGATTAGTTGGCAGACCAGGAATCTGCTCCTCCCCAGTTGGTTTGACAGTTCAGTTTGAGATTCAGACTGAATCTGAATTCGGGCCAAAACCTGAAATTCAGGAATGGGCCCTGGTGATGCCATGAAGTCTTGTACCAGCCACACTCACAATCTATCATTCAAACCCACACACAGATAACCCATGTTCCTGTCTGGAAATTAAGAAATGAAATGAGAGGACTAAGCATTCTGTCATGCCCCAATCGAGAGTTCATCTTCCTCAGAAGATGAAGGAGATGTACCATTGGGGGAGTTGCAGCAGCTGCCTAATAGCCAGCCAAGTCCTTCTTTGGTTCTGTAGGTTGGGTCGGCTTCAAAGCAGGAAGAGAAGTTGGAGGAGAGACCCCCTAGTCCCTGAGAAAGGCAGAGGCTCAGGTGTCTGGCTCAGACCATCCCTCTCATGGGCTTCCAGGACCTAGACTTAGAGTCTGAGGCAGCAGAACCTGCCCTGAGCCCTGGCACAGAGACTGCTGCAGCAGAACCTGCAGAGCAGACAGGACCACCACCCGCCCCAGGGATGGAAGTGTCAGCCCCAGCAGTGAGCCCTGCTCATTTGGACACGGAGAATGATCTATCTATACCCACCTTCACCCAGTGTAGACACCAAAAGAGTCCCCTGTGTCGCTCCCAGCAAATTTATGCCAAGCACCAATTAATCAGGCACTGCTGCACTGACTTTGGAGCCTATAAGAACTGAGCCTTTCCCCTCTAGCCTTGGTCAGCAATCAACTGACCATTTCTCCTGTGCATGCTTCTGTTTGCTGCCCTTGCCTGTGTTTCTGCCTTTGACTTGTGTTTGTTTTGCCTGCCTCTGATTTATGGACATTGTTGGGAACAATATTGCTTCTCATTTGCAATTCTTTCCTTTCTTCAGTAAACTGACCACTTAAGTTACTGCTGAGTTTCTGACCTGTGTTTATTATCAGCTTCTCCTGGCTGCCAGCCCAGACCAGGCGTGGACAATCCCCTGCAGTTGGAGTGAAAGGCTGCAATCAAGGTGTTAGGAGGTGTACAGCTGTGGTGCATCTTCCCTAAATACTGCCTGGGATCAAAGCGTTGGCTGAACAGGCTGCCTATATGAGAAGTTTACTTTCCCCAGATGAGTTGATGAATACAAATTCAGTTCTCTTCTTGATGGTTCAGCTCTTGCAAATATTTTTCATAGATTCATGATCCTTGGATTGTTTATTAACCCAGCTATTGCAGCTCCCTAGAATTCTGTCTCTGATTTATGGTTTTCTTGACCCTGGACTGTTTTGACACCAGATACTGCCTAGTTCAACTGCTTCTGACTTTGGCACCCTGAATTCTTGTTTGATATTGAGAACAGAACAGTTTCTCACCTAAGAAGGGAGAAGGGATACGCAAACTATAATCTAGCCTACTTGCATTGTTACTGCAGTTTAGGCCTACCTGGCGATAGCACCCGATATCACTTTGATATCATAATTCGGCTTTATTCTACCATGCCTCTCCACGTGTTTGAGAGGCCCCCGGACAAGCCCAGAACTCAGCTCGGCCATCAAACGCTGCAATATCCCAAGACAATGCAGGCAGGCCAGAAATAGCCAGATCACCGCTTTAGGAGACCTCTCTGCAAACACCCTCATTATGTATGCACACTGTTTACAAAGGACTCCCTGCCCTGAGCAGGTATCTTGGCAAGCTAGAAGCTTAAAAGCCAAGCACTGAGCATTTGCATACAGTCTACCTCTTTGTCCATTCGGACTTAACTCAGTCATGCTAAATTGTGACCTTTCGGAGACATTCTCTCGCACCCAAAACTCATTGTTGTCCCCAAGTAAGGCATAGTCTGCAGTCACACTTCTCCCTATAAAAACCCCTGATTCCGAGACCCTCATTGGATTGCTCTGGACTTCCATCCAGCCTTGCTGCTGCTTTGTTTGGTGAGCTGTCCCCTCAGTCCCAAGTACTGAGACTCCAGACCAACGAACTCAAGCTTCAGGACAGGTGTCGTATCACCCAACTCAACAATCCCTCTCAAAATCCCTCTATACCGCTCCAACCTTTATTTTCCTTAGCTACTTATGTGAGTGTGTTGCATACACTATCTGTCTGTATTTAATAAAATGTCATTTATTCTTAAACTTGGTGTGCACCTTGGCTTGGCCTGACCCTGTAAACATTGGGTTACAAGATCCTGCTAAATTACCCTGCCTCTCGTAGTGCTAAAGCAGTGCTCTGAGCTAATTTTCCTCACCTATAGTTGAGCACATTTTGGTGTCCCTCCCTGGACCCCCCGTAAACAGGGTAACAGCTTGTAGCCAGAAGATGGACACAGAGCAGAACTGAGGGTGAATTCTGGTCACCCAGCAACTGGGAGGAAGGAAGAAGCTAAGTAAATACAAGGACCCCCTGGAGAGTCTTTGCAAGTTGCAGCAACCACTCAATGAAGCAAGCTGCTGCTCTGCTAGCTGAGCCTGAGCTTTGCACACAAGCAAGAGCTGAGCCCCCAAAACTGGAGAGCTTGCCTATCTGTACCTGGTCCATGTAAACTGGAGATTCAGGGTCAGGTCCAGAGATCTGGCAGCTCTACACCTCCAGCCCAGCCCAGCCCAGCCTGGGCTGGGCTGGGCTACTATCTACTATCATTCACACCAATGTAAGATAACTGGGTAACTTGCACTCCACAAATATAACTCAATGTTAATCAGAAGTGTTTATTTGTAGCAAACCAAGCAACACACCATACTTCATTCGAAGTTGCTGAGACTACAGCATACGTGGTGGCTACAGGTTTTATACCTTGTCATACAAATTTAAGCATGCGGGCTGGTTCGTATGGGGATAAATGGTCTTTCAGATAGTCTGGATCTGAGCCATGTAGAGCTTTATCGGTCATGATCAGCACTTAGAATTGTGCCTGGAAATGGACAGCTAGCCAGTGAAGCTGTTTTAACAAAGGAGTTATATGCTGCCTGTAACTGGGCCCAGTCAGCATTCTGGCTGCCACCTTTTGAACCCACTGAAGTTTCCAAACAGCTTCCAAAGGGAGCCCCACATAGAGTGTGTTACAGTAGTCCAATTGAGAAGAAATCAAGGCATCTGTCATTGTAGCCAGATCTGACATTTCAAAGAATGAGTGCAGCTGGCACAAAAGCTTTAGCTTGCAAATGCACTCCTGGCTGAAACCTGGGCACCCAGGCTCAGAACTGAATCCAGGAGAACACCAAAGCTGTGAGCTTGGGATTTCAGGGGGAGTATAACTCCCTCCAGCACAGAGAAAGCCCCTATTCCCAGATCTGTCTTCCAACTGACCAGGAGCAGTCTTGTCTGGATTAAGCTTCAATTTGTTTGCTGTCATCCAGCCCATTACTGACAACAGACGTTGTTTCAGTACCAAGATGGCTTCCTTGGAATCAGGTGGAAAGGAGAGATAGAGTTGGGAATCATCAGCATATTGGTGTTGTTAAACAGCATGGGGGACCCCACAGGCCAACGGTGCCGAGTCCCCAGCACTACCTTCTGAGTTTGTCCCTCCAGGAATGACCAGAACCACTGTGTGACAGTGCCCCCCAAGTCCCATCCCAGAGAGTTGGCTCAGAAGGATACCATGGTACCTGGTATCAAAAGTCTCTGAGAGGTCCAGGGGGACCAACAGAACATGATTCTCTTGACCACTTCTCTGTGATGTCATCTACCAAGGAGACCAAACTGTCTCTGTCCCATAACCAGGCCTGCAGCCAGATTGAAATGGATCTAGATAATCCATTCCATCCAGAAACCCTTGGATCTCAGAGGCCACCCATTTTCTAGATATTAGATGTTAACATGTTAGAAGAAAAAGGTCTAACCAATTCCCAGTTTGTGGCCTTTGTCTCCCTCTGACCTTCTTAAGCAGCTTCTGGTCTGACACACAGGTTACTGTTCTAAAGTCTATTTCCTCCTCTTTCTTGGAAGTAAATGTTTCCTTTTTGAACTGAAGGTAGATGTTAACATGTTAGAAGAAAAAGGTCTAACCAATTCTCTGGTTTGTGGCCTTTGTCTCCCCCAATCTTCCTAAGCAGCTTCTGGTTTGACATGCAGGTTGCTGTTCTAAGGTTTATTTCCTCCTCCTTCTTGGAAGTAAACGTTTCCTTTTTATTTTACAACCAGCATCTTGGGCAGTTACTCCTGTTTTACAGCTATAATCTCATGGTACTCACCCGCTCTGCTCTGCTAGCATAAATACCGAATATTCTTACATTTGTGTGAATAAAAAAAGGAGGCACTACCAAGCTTAAACCTATGCTTAAGACATCCCAGAGGTCTCCTTCCTCTGGAAGATGCTTCAGTGTTTTATTCCTGAGATTCTGAAAAGTTTACTTAGTGGTTTCTTTGTTTTAAAAGCAGTCAACGATGTCTAAACTTCTCCTTGGTTGTTTTTTTTTTTGATACATGAAACTGCATTGCCAACTGAAATAATATTGGTTGTCTGTACTTAGTTTAGGATTTGGTAACTATCTAGATGTGGTAGGATGTGAGGAACTGGGTGTGTTCATGTGCCTCCAAGTAATCTATCAACTTATGGAGACCCCATGGATTTCACAGGGGTTTCTTAGGCAAGGAATCCTCAGAGGTGGCTTTGCCAGTTCCTTCCTCTGAAATACAGCCCACAGCGCCTGGATTCACCAGTGGTCTTCAATCCAGGTACTAACCACAGCTGATCCTGACTAGCTTGCAAGATCAGACAGGATTTGGTGTTAAATTAACTGAAGCCAAATCCTGGAAGGGCCCAAGTTCCATAACTGGATAGTCCTCCTGGACAGTTGGAATTCAGCTACCTCTGGGAAGCATCACACGTCCTTGAAAATGGTGAGATCAGAGCCTGGGAAGGGGGTGTTCCTGTCTGTCCCTGAAGATCATTACATACCCTCCAACATTTCGCTGATGAAAACATGCATGGTCCCTTGACCTAGACACTATAGGTTGTGTCTAGGTCAAGGAAAGTGATAGTACCACTCCATTCTGCTTTGGTCAGACCCCTCCTTGAAATACTATATCCAGGTTTGGTACCACAATTCAGGAAGGACATTGAAAAGCTGGAATGTGTCCAGAGGAGGATGACCAAAACGGTAGAAGCCCTGGAAACCATGAAGCTGTATGAGGAGCAACTTATGGAGCTGGGTGTGCTTAACCTGTAGAAGAACAGGTTAAGAGGTGACATGATCACTACGTTTAAATATCTGAAGGTCTGTCATATGGAAGAAAATGGGGCAAGCTTGCTTTCTGCTGCTTCAGAGACTAGGACTCTGTGGAGCAATGGTATCAAACTTCAAGAAAAGAGATTCCATCTAAACATTAGCAAGAACTTCCTGATGGTAAGAGCAGTTCAACAGTGGAACACACAGCTGCCTAGGAGTGTGGTGGAGTCTCCTTCTTTGGAGGTTTTTAAACAGAGGCTGGCTGGCCATCTGTCAAAGGGAGGGCTTACATGGTGTCTTCCTGCATGGCAGAATGGGTTGGACTGGATGGCCCTGGTGATCTCTTCCTGCTCTATGATTCTATGAACATCAAGGTGGAAAAAGTTATTCATGAGGAAGAAAAGACAATTCAAAGAGGCTGCAGCACACTTTTCTTTTGCTCATGCTTACTGAGAGGGGCAAGATGCTGCCCCTCTTCTCCTCTCTCCTTGCTGATGAGGATGACCTAGTGCCCTCCAGATGGGTTGGATTACAACTCCCCATCCTTCCTAGCCATGTTGGCTGGGGATGGTAGGAGTTGCAGTTCAGTCGTCTGGAGGCCCTCAGGGTGGGGAAAGGTGCCTTATAGTTCTGTCCCATAAGACTCCTGGGCCATAGCTGGCCTCCCCAAACAGCCATCCCACTGACTCTGGTGTTTTCTCAAAACAACTTGAGCTACTCGGGTTATGCAACCTTTAATTTGTTTGGCATGTCTTAACCACTTGATCCAATTAAATAACAAATACTTTTTCACAATTCATTATTTTCTCTGGGATTAGCTGAAATCTCTCACATTTCTACACAACTTCAGGGAACAACAGTGACTCACATACTGACACATTTTTAATGCCATAAGAACACTGGAAGAGTCATGGTGGATCAGACCAGAGGTCTATCCTGTTCAACTCCCAGGGGCTGCCAGTTGTCCCAATGCCCACTGCCAGGACTGGTGCCATTTCTGCACTAGACTGTTAGAGTGCTATTAGAATCATAGAATTATAGAAATGTAGAGTTGGAAGAGACCACAGGGGCCATCCAGTCCAATCCCCTGCCTTGCAGGAGCACCCTCAAAGCACTCCTGACAGATGGCTATCCAGCCTCTGGTTAGAAACCTCCAAAGAAGGAGACTCCGTTACACTCCGAGGCAGCAGATTCCACTGCCGGACAGCCCTGACCATCAGGAAGTTCTTCCTAAGGTTCAGGTGGAATCTCCTTTCCTGCAGCTTGAATCCATTGCTCCTTGTCCTGGTCTCTGGAGCAGCAGAAAACAAGCCCACTCCCTCCCCCACTTCTCTTCTGCAGACTAAACATACCCAGTTCTCTAAGTCTATCCTCATAGGGTGTGGCTTCCAGGCCCCTCACCATTTTGGTCGCCCTCCTCTGGACTTGCTTCAGCTTGACCATGTCCTTCTTGAATTGGGGTGTCCAGAACTGGACACAGTATTCAAGATGAGGTCTAACCAAAGCAGAGTAGAGTGGTACCAGTACCTCCTCAATCTAGACACCATACTCCTGTTGATGCAAACGAGAATTGCATTGGCTTTCTTGGCTGCCGCATCACACTGCTGGCTCCTGTTCAGCTTGTGGTCTATTAAGACTCCCAGATCCCTTTCAACGTACTGCTACCCAGCCACGTGTCCCCCATCCTATATTTCAGTATTCCATTTTTTCTACCTAAGTGTAAGACCTTACATTTCTCTCTGTTGAATATTATTTATTGTTGATATTAATAATTAATAATAATTAATATTATTATTGTTGAATATGAATATTATTATTCCACTTTCAACATCTTACGGAATCCTGGGGTAGGCCTCTCCCTAAACTGCAAACCCCGGGAATCCATAGGATGTTGAAAGTGGAATAATAGCACTGTAACAGTCTAGTGAGGTAATGGCCCAGAATGCAACTGTGTCCTCCATCTTGCACTCCTCAGCAACTGATAGAGAAGCCTCTGGTTTTAGAGGGAATAAATAGCCATCGTGACTAGTAGCTACTGATGGCCCCATCCTCTTTTTTTAGGGCATCCTTGTTAATCTACCAAATGGTGGTGAATTCTACCATCTGACGATGCCCTGGTTGAAAAAATCTTTCCTTTCATTGACCCTGAATCTCCCAACCTTCACTGGAGGGATCAGCCATGAGGATTCTTTAAAAGTCCTTCAAGCATTTTCCTGGTTTCTGAGGTGCAGGTTTTCTACAGCCCCAGAGGGCAAGTCCCAAACTAATAATTTCACATAACAAGAAAATATTGGGAAGAACTTTCCACCGTTCAACAGTGCAACGGGTGACCTCAGGAGGTGTGGACTCTTGTTTGAGGTTTATAAACACACACCCTCCAACTTTTCACAGGTGAAAACCAAGGCCATTTCCACACTAGCCTGTTATAGCGCTATGATTCCACTTTCAACATCCTATGGAATCCTGAGGTTTGCAGTTTCGGGAGGGGCCCGGCAAGAGGCAGGGCAACGGAGCGAGATCTTTCACCCAGCGTCTACGGGGTCAGGCCGAGTCAAGGAGCAAACAGGTGTGAAATAATAATTGTTGTTTTTATTAGAATACAATCAAACAGGTGTATGCAGCACACTCACACAGATAACTAGAGAAATAAAGGTTGGAGTGGGATAGAGGGATTTTGGTATGGGAGATACTGCACCTGTCCTGAAGCCCAAGTAGTCTGGAGACAGAGTTCATGGATATGGAGGTTCTCAGTGCGTGGGACGGAGGGGAAGGCTCGCCAAGCAAAGCGGCAGCAAGGCGGGATGGAAGTCGGGAGCGATCCGAGGAAGCGCTCAAAGTCAGGGGTTCTTATAGGGGAAAATGTGGCCGTAGGCTAGTCTGTACTTGGGGAAAACAATAAGTTTCGGGCTGGAGACAAAGCCTCCGAAAGGTCAGAATTTAGCATGATCGAGTTAGGTCTGAATTGTCAATAGGGTAGCCAGTATGCAAACGCGGAGTGCTTGACAGTTGAGTATTCGGCTGGTCAAGCTGCCTGCTCGGGGCAGGGAGTTCTTTGTCAGTAGCGTGCGTACATGATGAGGGTACTTGCCATGAGGTCTCCTGAAGCGGCAGTCTGGCTATTTCAGGCCTGCCTGTATTGATTTGGAATATTACGGCGATTATCGGCCGAGCCTGTATGTGTGCTTGTCCGGGGGCCTCGCAAGCACATGGGAAGGAATGGGTGAGGAAGGCCAAATTATTGATATCAAAATGATATCTGGTATCCCCCAAGTCCGGCTAGAAACTGCGGTAACAAAGGACCTTAGTCTCTGAAGCAGCAGAAAACAGATTTGCCCCATCCTCCATAGGCCGTCCTTTCAAACATTTAAACGTGGCTATCACGTTGGCTCTTCACCTCCTTTTGTCTAAGCGAAACCTACCCAGTTCCCTAAGCCACTTCTCATAGGGTTTCATCGTTTCTGGGTCTTTTGGTCACCCTCTTCTGGACACATTCCAGTTTGTCAAGATACTTCTTGAACTGTAGTACCCAGAATTGAACAAAGGATTCCAGGTGAGGTCTGATGAAAGCAGGATAGAATGGCATTCTTACTTCCTCAACCTGAACCCTATGCACCTATTGATGCAGCCTAGAATTGCATTAGCCTTTTTAGCTGTCGCATCACACTGTTGACTCATGTTCGGCTTGCAATCTACTAAGACTCCTAGATTTCTTTCATATGTAATGTGGTCAAGCCAGGTGTCACTCATCCTATATCTGTGCTCTCTGGCTTTTTCCACATGGTGGAGACATGGGACAAACATCCCATTTCTCCAACAGTAAGCCAATCCAGATCTTATATGGAGATTTTTCTGTGTAAAATGGGGAGATGAACATCCCACTTCATAGAGATTGTCTTGAGGAACAGTGGTTCAAACTGACTCTCTAGATCTTTAGGATTCAATTCCCAGAAGCCCCAGCCAGCATGGATTCTGGGAGCTGAAGTCCAAAACAGGAGGGCCAAGGGTTAAGAACCACAGTTATACAAATTATCTGGAGGTAACTTCGGTATCTTTCAGTAAAGGGAACATTTTCATCTTTTGGTGTAACTCATAGGCTGGCATCCCATTGGTTTTTTTTATGTATGCAGAGGTTCTCCTTCAGAAGCAGATGGACAATTTTGTCTGATGCAGAGAAGCCATGTTCAGTTCAAGGTTGTGGAAATGGACATGTGGTGCTTTTGAATATGCAGATGTGCATGCACATGTAAGCGCACATGTGGGTGTACAAGTCCACATATATTCAATTGCACAACATTGCCATTCCACACAAGGGTTGCAGACTGGCATCCTGATGAGGGCATGTGCAAGTGTACGTTAACCTTTCATCTAGGTATGTCTATTTTCGGTCCCTGAAGAAGTTAGCATTCTTTTCTTCTCACCACAGTGACCAATGGCCTGCTCTAGAACTACTGTAAAGCTGCTGAGTACTTCCCCATGGTAATTCCGTGCTGGGTTACGTGTGTGTGTGTAAACCACAGAAGCATCTAGTTATGGCCATTTCTGCACTAGACTGTTATAGTGCTATTATTCCACTTTCAACATCCTGGGGTTTGCAGTTTAGGGAGGTGCCTACCCCAGGATTCCATAGGATGTTGAAAATGGAATCACAGCACTATAACAGGTAAGACAATCAGAGACCATCCTTTTTGATCTCACCCTATTGAAATCTTTCTTACACCCTCTACCAGTCCAGACTTCAAGAGGTTATCATGATTGCCATAAATTTTGTCACTCTCGTGTCAAAGCAATCACTTATTCTGGAAACCTTTGTTAGTCCCGTGAGAAAGTTTTAAGGCTTTGCCAGAACACTTTGGCCTCAACAACTTGTAGCATTTCTGGCATAACACGTGGCGCCCAGACTTCTGTCTGTCTGTGCTATCCTCCGATGCTTTCTGAGCCTTGCTGCTTCATCCTCCTTCTCCTGGATTGGTAACTATTACCCTCTTCCCCAATTTCTCTCTCTATCCAACATTTCACACCTTACTTTCCGACAGTCTTGTATGGTTTTTAGAGTTTCTGATTTGATGTCTGTTTGTGAATTCCAGATAAAGTACTTTATTTATCTTTAACTGGATCTTCTCTGCAGTTAGTACTGGTAGATATAGGTGAAAAGATCCTGCTGTTACCCTCCTCACACAGGCCTTCTTTGAGCTATAATTTCCCCAAAGTCTAATGAGACACTGGCATTGAGGGTGGACTCCAATGTCCACCACATTTTAGGTAATAGGCTTGTGTTCCTGACAAACCTTGACACTTGCTTTGTGTGCTGACTGTGCTGTTGGATACTCCCTTGAACTGATGCTCTGAATTTATGCTGACCTGGACTGTTGAAACAGGAACAGTAATGGACTGATAAGTTTCTGTAAACCTTGACTGTGGCTCCTACTGTAGACTCTGTTTAAGGACTGTGAACAAGGACTGCTTTATAAGCAGGACATCCATGGATGATGCAGCTGCTTCATGTTTGGCTTCATGATCATAGACAGGTGCTTCTGTGATCCCCTCCGGCTTTCCTCCAGGCTTTCAGTGGCACTATGGTGGGTTTGGGGTTGTAGTGGTAAAGGGCTCACTCCAGCAGAGTTCCACAACTGGAACTACAAGTTTACATTGAGCCATGCAGAATTGTGTCCTCAATGCATAACTACTCATGCCAAGGATGTTTTCACCTGTGAAGAGATCTGGGACTTAAACCCAGTAAGCCAGGTCGAGAGCATTTGGGTAAGAATTAAGGGAGTGAGAAACAATAGGGATATTCTGATGGGGGTTTACTACAGACCTCCAACCCAGGCTGAGGACTTTGATGACGCCTTCCTCAACCAAATGACTGCACATTCAAGGAGGAGAGGTACAGTAATAATAGGAGATTTCAGTTACCCGGATATATGCTGGCAGTCAAACTCTGCCAAGCCAGCAAGGTCCAGCAAGTTTCTTGCTTGTCTTGCAGACAACTTCATGGTCCAGAAGGTGGAAGAGGCCACAAGGGGATCAAATATTCTAGATCTGATCCTGAACAACAAGGATGACCTTGTTAATGAGGTAGAAGTGGTTGGATCTTTAGGGGGGAGTGACCATGCCCTATTGGAATTTGTCATTCAGTGGGAAGGAGAAGATAAGGGTAGCCAGACACGCATCTTAGATTTTGAAAAGCGGACTTCTGTAAACTTAGGGAGCTGCTGGATGGAATTCGGTGGTCAAGAATAGTGAAAGGAAAAGGAGTTCAGGAGGGATGGGAGTTCCTTAAAAAGGAGATACTGAAGGCACAATCTAAAACTGTGCCAATAAGGAGGAAAAATGGAAGGCATCTGAAGGAACCAGAATGGTTGACTAAAGAACTCCCAGCTGAGCTAGGTGTTAAGAGAAACATGTATAGGAAATGGAAGAAGGGGGAAACCACCAAAGAAGAATTTAAGCAAGTGGCCTGGAGATGTAGGGAGGAGGTCAGAAAGGCTAAAACACAGAACGAACTTAGGCTGGCCAGAGACATTAAAAACAATAAAAAGGGCTTTTTTAAATACGTCCGCAGCAAAAGGAAAAAGAAGGAGACGATAGGGTCGCTGCGCAGAGAAGATGGTGAATTACTCACTGGGGGAAGGGAAAAGGTAGGACTACTTAACACCTTCTTTGCCTCAGTTTTTTCCCAGAAGGATACAAGCACTCAACCTGGCGGGTGGGGAGCACGTGAGGAAGCAGGGGAAATGGGGCACGTAATAGGTAGAGGGGTGGTACAGGAATACCTGGCCACACTGGATGAATTCAAGTCTCCAGGGCCAGATGAATTGCATCCTAGGATATTAAAAGAGCTGGCAGAGGTCATTTCGGAACTGCTTGCTATAATCTTTGAGAAATCTTGGAGCACAGGAGAAGTTCCAGCAGACTGGAAGAGGGCAAATGTTGTCCCCATCTTCAAGAAGGGAAAAAAAGAGGACCCAAATAATTATCGCCCAGTCAGCCTGACATCAGTACCCGGAAAGATCCTGGAGCAGATCGTTAAGCAGTCAGTTTCTAATCACTTAGAAAGCAAGGCGATAATCACGAGAAGTCAACATGGATTTCTCAAAAATAAGTCATGCCGGACTAATCTTATCTCTTTTTATGACAGAGTTACTAGCTTGATAGATGAAGGGAATGCTGTGGATGTAGCATACCTCGATTTCAGTAAGGCCTTTGACAAAGTTCCCCATGACATTCTTGCAATGAAGCTGGTAAAATGCGGGCTGGACAGGGCTACTGTTAGTTGGATTTGTAATTGGTTGACCGACCGAACCCAAAGGGTGCTCACGAATGGCTGCTTTTCATCCTGGAGAGAAGTGACTAGTGGGGTGCCATAGGGTTCTCTCCTGGGCCCAGGGCTGTTCAATATTTTTATCAACGACTTGGAGGAAGGAATAGAGGGCATGCTCATCACATTCGCAGATGACACCAAATTGGGAGGGGTTGCTAATACGCCAGAGGATGGGATCCAAATTCAAAATGACCTGGACAGATTGGAGAGCTGGGCCAAAGCTAACAAAATGAAATTCAACAGAGAGAAGTGTAAGATCCTACACTTAGGTAGAAAAAATGGAATACAGAAATATAGGATGGGGGACACGTGGCTGGATAGCAGTACGTGTGAAAGGGATCTAGGAATCTTCATAGACCACAAACTGAACATGAGTCAGCAGTGTGATGCGGCAGCCAAGAAAGCCAATGCAATTCTCGGCTGCATCAACAGGAGTATGGTGTCTAGATCGAGGGAGGTACTGGTACCACTCTACTCTGCTTTGGTTAGACTTCATCTTGAATACTGTGTCCAGTTCTGGGCACCCCAATTCAAGAAGGACATGGTCAAGCTGGAGCAAGTCCAGAGGAGGGCGACCAAAATGGTGAGAGGCCTGGAAGACATGCCCTATGAGGACAGACTTAGAGAGCTGGGTATGTTTAGTCTGCAAAGGAGAAGGTTGAGAGGGGACATGATAGCCATGTTTAAATATTTGAAGGGATGCCATATAGAGGAAGGAGACGGCTTGTTTTCTGCTGCTCCAGAGACCAGGACCAGGAGCAATGGATTCAAGCTGCAGGAAAGGAGATTCCACCTGAACCTCAGGAAGAACTTCCTAATAGTCAGGGCTGTCCGACAGTGGAATACGCTGCCTCGGAGTGTAGTGGAGTCTCCTTCTTTGGAGGTTTTTAAGCAGAGGCTGGATGGCCATCTGTCGGGAGTGCTTTGAGAGTGTTCCTGCATAGCAGGAGGTTGGACTGGATGGCCCCTGGGGTCTCTTCCAACTCTACATTTCTATGATTCTATGATTTTATGATTCTATGCATGGATTTATGCTACACTACCTTAATGTGGGATCTTGGTCACAGTCTTCTGTCCATTTTGATGACATTCCGGCATCCCTTTTTTCTCCCTAAATATGAAACACAAAGATGTCATATTTGCAGTGTTCTTCACCTAAATGTGTTGTGCTTTTTTTTTTTTTTTGGAGAAGGAAGACTTAGCTCTCTCTCAACTTTCTTTAAATTCTACTTGAATTTCAATTAGTGGAAATTAATTAAATCTAATTTCATCTACTTGAGTGAAACGCAATATCTTTGAATATAATAGTTTGTCCAAGGAGACAGTGCAAACCCATTTAATTAAAAAATGCTAAAAAGGAAGTGAGTTTCAAAGAATGACATGGAAAGACGCACAGTCTCATTACGCCATTTGAGAGCGCAGGTCTGGAAGCCGCAAAACATCTGTCTCAGAAAGTGGCCTGCAGGACTCTTTTTGGAAAACTTCTTTTCTTGCTTGAGAGTAGAAAACTCTCATATCTGATGGGAAGAAATTAGTAGTTGAGATCCTACATCATGGGGTGTAGCATAAAGGTTTCACAGTGGAACCACACTATGACTCTGCTTTCACCACCTCCAAGACTCACCATGGTAGGAGAAATGTCTGGCTGTGTCCCAGTAGCTGGATACAGAATGATTACATAGAATCATAGAATGATAGAGTGGAAAGAGACCCCAGGAGCCATCCAATCCAACCCCTGCCATGCAGGAGCACACATCAATACATTCCCAAGAGATGGCTATCCAGCCCCTGCTTAAAAACCTCTGAAGAAGGAGGTGACTCCACCACACTCCATGGAGGCAGCAGCATATTCCACTGGCAGACAGCTCTGACCGTCAGGAAGTTCTTCTTGAAGTTCAGGTGGAATCTCCTTTCCTGCAGCTTGAATCCATTGCTCCTTGTCCTAGTCTCTGGAGCAGCAGAAAACGAGCCCGTCCCCTCTTTGATATGACATTCTTTCAAATATTTAAACGTGGCTGTCGTGTCCCCTCTTAACCTTTTCTTCTGCAAACTAAAGATATCCAGCTCCCTAAACCATTCCTTATAGGGCATGGCTTCCAGATGCTTCACCATTTTGGTTGCCCTCCCCTGGACACACTCCAGGTTGTTGATATCCTTCTTGAACTGAGGTGTCCAGAACTGGACACAGGATTCCAAAGGAGGCCTAACCAATGCAGAATAGAGTGGTACCATTACCTCCCTCGATCTAGACACCATACTCCCATGGATGCAACCGAGAATCGCGTTGGCTTTCTTGGCTGCCTCATCATACTGCTGACTCACGTTCAGCTTGTGATCTACCAAGACTCCTAGATCCCTTTCACATGTACTGCTATCCAGCCATGCGTCCCCCATCCTGTATTTATGCATTCCATGTTTTCTGCCTAAGTGCAGGACCTTACATTTCTCTGTGTTGAAATTCATTTTGTTAGCTTTGGCCCAGATCTCCAATCTGTCCAGGTCATTTTGAGTTTTGATCCTGTCTTCTGGCGTATTAGCAACCCCTCCCAATTTGGTATTATCTGCAAATTTGATCAGCATGCCCTCCACTCCTTCATCCAAGTCACCGATGAAGATGTTGAATAGCACTGGGCCCAGGACGGAACCCTGTGGCCCCCCACTAGTCAGGATGAAAAGGATGAAAAGCAGCCATTGGTGAGCACCCTTTGGGTTCAGTCGGTCAGCCAATAACAAATCCACCCAATAGCAGCCCTGTCCAGCCTGCATTTCACTAGCTTCTTTGCAAGAATGTCATGGGCAAGTACATCATTGGCCGAGAAAAAAGACATACACTGGTATATTCTGGGCTTATAACTCGAGTGTGCTGCAAACAGGAAGCTGGTCCATGTCTTACTGTGTTGGGTGTCCAAAGCTTCAGGAAAAGAGCTTCCATATAACATTAGGAAGAACTTCCTGATGGTAAGAGCAGTTCTACAGTGGATTCTGCTGCTACCTTTGAATGAGGCGGAGTCTTCTTTTTTGGAGTTTTTTAAATAGAAGCTGGATGGCCATCTGTTGGGAACGCCTTGATATGTATTACTGCATGGTAGAATGGGTTGGATTGGGTGGTCCTTGGGGTCTCTTCCCATTCTATGACTCTAAGATGTAAGGATTCTATGACTAGCAGGAGTGAAGTAGAGAAGAGACTCATTCACACTACATAATTATAGCACCATTATTCCATTTTAACTGCTATGGTTCTATCCTATGGAATCCTAGGGTTTGTAGTTTGGGGAGGCACTGGAACAGGCATATCCAGATGATTTTTTAAATGATGAAGTTTAAAATGGTCTATTAACTGAGGTTTTGTATTTTTTGTTGTTACAGGTGTTGTGTGTTTTTAACTGGTGTTACATGCTGTGCAAACAAAGAGTCCTCAGCCTCACAAAGCCAAGTTAAGAGGATTATCGGGTTTTCCCCAGGTTTATCAACTCCAACTTTGGAAAATCCTACAAGGGCGAGATCCGTTTACATGATCCAATCCTGCAAACCGTCAAGTTGCTATTGTGTGGCATTTTTCCTCCTATTTTCGTCACTGTTCTTCCCAGGAGACGGCCTGCCCTCGAGGTACGTTCTGCCCTATAAGTAGTCCCAGTTTTGGAGGGTCTCTTCGAAGAACTCCTGCCATGCGAGCAGACTGGCACTCTGTTAGTCGAGTGCTCCCCTCAGCCGCCTCTCTTCGCTGAGCTCTGTTCTTGTTGCTGCTTCCCGGACTCAAGACTTCTGGGTAGGTGCAGTGTCACCACCTTTACACCCTCCCCGCTATATCCCCTATCAATTTTCACCTTTTTCCTTTCATGATAGGCCTTGTGTGTGTGTGAGTGAGTGTGTTGGTGCATGAGAACACATTTATTAATAAAGTCCAGTTATTGGTACGATTGTCTGGCTTTTTGCTTGGCCTGACCCTGTAAAAATTGGGTACAAGATTCTGCTGGGTTACCCTGCCCCTTGTTTTGCTATAGCCGGTGCTCTGCTAATTTCCCCGGTCTTTGGAACGAATAAAGGTGTCCTCCACAGGACACCCAGCAGTAAAGGTGACAGTATTCCTGTTTGGCAGACCGTTGGACCGGATGGCCTGTGCAGTCCCTTCCAGTACTACAGTTCTATTCTGCTATGTTCCTCATTGATGCCCCCACATTGATGTGCTTCTTTCTGCTTCATGATTCTGAGAACTTGTAGTTCTGTGACAGAAATTTGGTTTAGATACCCCATCCTCTCTGTTGACAGCTGAGGCGGCTGGTGTCAGTGGGTGGTGAGTCTAGGGCCCTTTCCGCAGCTTACCTCTTTCCGGCAGGGGCGCTTGGGGATCATGCGAGCAGCCTCTTCTGAGAGGTGCTTGTGTCCCCTTTGCTCCTGCTCCGCAGCAGCTGCCTGCTGGCCGGCAGGAAGCGTGAGGGCTCCGCGTCTTCCTTCTGTAGCGTAGCCGGGCACTTTCCCAGCCCGTGCTGGGGGAGGAAGCGCGAGGGCCGCGTCTCTGGAGGCTCCGCACAGACGGTAAGTGCGTGTGGGGCCCCGGAACGACGTTCGATCATGCATCATTTTTAGCAAGAAGTTGAAAATGATATATTGTGCGATTGGTGCCTGCCCTGGCAGCATCACATGATTGCGAGGACGTCATGTGCACGACGCTCTGGAGGCCCTTTTGCATGAGAAAAGGCATTTTGCACCAAACTTTGCTGGAGGCATAAAAAATGGTACATGTTATTGCCCCGGTAGATTAATCACCTTGAATGGCTCCTTTAAACTTCAGACTAAAATCTGAAGTGGATTTACCTTTCCACTGACTTTATAGTCACCAGCTGCCACGGATTGCCAGTTGATGTAGATCAGGTTGGGAATCATATGGCCTTCCGGAGGTTGTTGGACTGCAGTTCACAGCATTCTTTACGGGTGGATTTTCTGGCTAGGGCTGACAGAACATCTAGGGACTTTCCGCACTACCCTGTTATGGCGCTATTATTCCGCTTTCAACCTGCTGTGGGATTCTGGGGTTTGTAGTTTCCTGAGGCCAAAGAGCTCTCTGGCTGAGAATTCTCAATGCCCCTCCCTCAACTGCAAACCCCAGGATTCCATAGGAGGTTGAAAGCGGAATCATAGCACTATAACAGCGTAGGATGGAAAGGCCCCTAGTCCTACAACATCTGAAGGGCTTCACAATTTGCATCCCTGCTCTAGACATTCCATGTTTACTCATTGTAGACCTTCTTCTGTTGTGCACAAAGGAACGTGGAAGTCATAGAATGCTAGAGTTGGAAGAGACCCCAAGAGCCATCCAGTCCAGCCCCATTCTGCCGTACAGGAAGACACAATCCAAGCATTCCCAACAGATGGCCATCCAGCCTCTGGCTAAAAACCTCCAAAGAAGGAGCCTCCAACAAATTCCAAGGCCGCATATTCCGCTGTCAAGCTGCTCTTACCATCAGGAGGATCTTCCTAATGGTTTCCAGGCCTTTTACCATTTTGGTTGCCTTCCTCTGGACACATTCCAGCTTGTAAATATCCTTCCTAAGCTATGGTGCCCAGAAATCTCCTCTGAGAAGAGCTTCTGCACCTGAACACATTGTCAGGATTTCAGACTTCTTCACCCAAACAAATCAGCAGTGCCTGTTGGGTTAGAGAGCATCACCCTTGTCACTCCTGCTATTTTCCCATGCCATGCCAGACTCCAGTTTTTCAGCTTGTTTTGCTGCTGAATTTGTCTTGTATTTTTTAAATTCAGTGTCTGTGCAGCCCAAGGGATTTCAGGTGAAATAAGGACTGGAGCTTTTGTCCGCCTTTGCTAAAATAAGAGCTGTTTTGCCGCCACAAACAACAGTCACTGAAGCAGTGGCAAGGAAAGCAACCAAACAGTTTCTGCAGCCGTGGGTCTCTAGATCCTGTAGGTGGCACTCCTCTTTCACTTTTCCACCCTCCTTGGCTTCAGTGTGTTGCTGTTTCACCACTTCATTTTACTTTGCTGAAGGGCTGCAGCTGAACCATTGTGGCATCTGCAACTCCATAGACTCTGGATGTTAGAATGGATGCAAGGTCCATCTCTGTGCCTCTTGCTGTTTTCAGAATGGAGGAATGATGGTTTTTCTTAGCAAATGTTCTCTAATGACTAAAGTGTGTCTGTAGTTGCAATGTTTTGACGCTGCTTTAGCAGTTTTGACTCTGTCTCTTGGAATCCTGAGATTTGTTGTTTGAGGAGGGGCTCTGAATTCTCTGCTAGGGAACTCTGGTTCTGTACTTCAGTGAACTGGAATAGTACAAGTCTGTGTGTTTGTGGATGTGCCTGCGAGTTGCTTGTCAACTTATAGCTACCTCATGAATTTCGTAGGGTTTTCTTAGGCAGAGAATACTCAGCAGTAGTTTTGCCAGTTCCTCCCTCTGAAATAAAGCCTACGGCAGCTGGTATTCATTGGCAGTCCCCTGTCCAAGCACTAACCAGGGCGGACCTGCTTAGCTTCCAAGATCAGACAGGATCTGGGGTCTTTAAGGTATTTACACCCTAGTCAGGTACACCTCAGGTCATTTCCGCACAAGCCTGTTATAGCGCTCTGATTCCACTTTCAACATTCTATGGAACCCTGTCAGCCCCTCCCAAAACTGCAAACCTCAGGGTTCCATAGGATGTTGAAAGTGGAATCAGAGCGCTATCACAGACTAGTGCGGAAATGGCCTCAGTTAAGGAAGCTGACGTATTCCTGGGCATTATTTTAACAGAAAATTTGGTACCAGAAGCAAAGAAAGCACAGAAAGACTGGGAATAGGTTCTTAGACCACAACAAAGACGTGCAGGTCAAGCGATTTCTGAAAACCTTTTTCAGAAATGAAATGGAATGTGAAATGAAACAACCATGTCAGGAAAGCCTTGCAGAAGTAAACAAAAACACTTTAAATGTAGGAACTACATGAAATCTTCTTCAGAAATGCAACTAATGGCTGGAATCCTGTCGGAAAGTTACAAATGCACAAGCATCATAGATACGGTGCTACACAGTGAATCCAATTACGATTGCTCAGTCCCCATGAACTGGGCAGCAGCCACTGTGAGCGATGAGGCTCTGTTCCCCTGTCAATGAAGAAGCAACTCATTAATGTTCCCACCCCTTCCTCCAAGTGATCCCTGGTGCAACGAGCAGAAGCAGGACGCTTGCCACAATTTCCCTTTCAGTTGGAGATTGC
Source organism: Iguana delicatissima (assembly GCA_948472985.1). Lineage (NCBI taxonomy): Eukaryota > Metazoa > Chordata > Lepidosauria > Squamata > Iguanidae > Iguana > Iguana delicatissima. Next base: position 17,138 of record CAOKZL010002328.1, on the reverse strand, counting down.
TCATGTGAGGGGAGGTGCGACCATTAGTCAGCTGCTTCCCAACTGACAGGGGGACAGACCCCCGTCAATTGCAGCAGCTACTGCCTGGTAAGTTTTGACTTAAATATAACAAGTTCCATTGTGCTTTATAAGTCACAACTTGCACTTTGAATTGTGCCTGGAAATAGCACCCTGTGGAGCTTCTGTAATAAGGGAGTTATATATTTCCTGGAATCCCAGTTGGCCCCAAGCTGCTATATACCAGTATGATTTGGAATGGGTGCCATATCTAATTGGCATCATATTTAATTGGCAATACACTTTAATTTGCACTGATATCAAAATCCAACCTGAAGGTGACCAGGAGGTCAAACCAAAAGAGGAAGAAACCTGACTGCAAACTTGAGGCCACAGGCAGGTTAGCCTAAAACACCCTCTTGGTATAACAGAGGTCAATTATCAGGTAAATCACTGCTGTTCCAGAGAATACTAGAAGCTGGAATTTCCTGGAGAATGCCATTGTGAGAAGCCCACCAGGATACTGGTTGACATCCCCTGTACACCTGGACTCCTTCCTCTTTCCTTGTAGCACCCACAATAACAGAGCTATTACAATAGTCATCATGTCTTTGTCATCCAAACACTGCAAGGATTAGTGGGTTGATAGTCCATTGCCTGTGTTGCAACTCCCATTGTTCCACACCTGAAACTGTACATACCTTCCACTGCCACAAGCTATTTTTTGGGTACAAATACTCCTGATTTCAGGATGCCCAGGGCAGTCTCTTGAAGGTCTACCTGTCACTCTGTCCATCTGGCTCTTGAATGAGAACTGTCCTTAGGTCCTACCTAAGCCAAAATACATTTCTGCTCTTCACTACTCTTCTGGACTGGTAATTGTAAATCCCACAAAACCTCTCCACCTCTCTATACATATTTTTTCTCCTCCTTTATCCTTCAGTCAGCTTTTGTGTGAATGTGTGACTCTATGTATCTTGTGTGCATGTATGAGTGAATTCCCCCAATAAAACACATTTTTTTTAAACTTACTTTTGAATCTTTGGCTGGTTCTTTTCCTGAGTGAGCCTGTAAACATCGGTAGCAGGATCTCGCTAAGTTGCCCCCTCTCGTTAGCCTCCTGATTTTGAGCTAATTAATTTTGCAAGGAGCTACTGGCATTGTGGGTTGGCCATCATGGCACCCACGTTTTAGGGTAACATGAGATGCTACAGAGAAGGAGACAGGCTGTAACTTTACACTTACAGAGTTATGTAGTAGTTGTGCCACATGCAACCACGGCCCCAAAAGTACAATTGCATATGTAAATCGCCAAGAAGATGACAGCCACAGGTGGACATTTTTGTCCAATGTGTGACATCTATATGCAGTTCAAGGTTGGGGAAGTGGAGTTGCGCATGCAATGCAGTGGTACATTGTGCGTGCCCATTTGCATTCCACATAAGTATTGCACATTGCACATATAGATGCACATTGCACATTTGCAAATCCAATCATGCAGTGTCTCAGTTCACTAATGAGGTGGCCTTGTACAACTGTTGCATAATTCCATGAGCACACAGTTATGCCCTCAAATCTTCCACATTCTCCTCCCTCTATTTCTGCAACTGGAGTTCCCCCTGCTGCCCTTGTGGACAGAACCCAAGAAGGATATTTCTGTCAGCCTGGAAGAATCCCAGAAAGCAGGCAACCCTGGAGCACAAAAAGCCTCAGATCCAATTCCTGTTCCTTGTCTTTTCGGTGAATGCCACTTCTCCGTCTAAAGCCCACTGCTGGAACGACATAGGGAGCTGCATTTCCAATTTCATACCTCATTTCACCTGGATTCCTTTTTTCAGGGCAACTTTCTCCTCTTTGGTTACGTATGTGTAAACCATAGTTATCTCTATCAAATTTCACTTGTGTTACAACTCGGGGGAAGGCACGTGGATCCGCATCACGGGTTTTTGGAGTACATATTTCACTTGTGATGAATTAGAGCTTTGTCAGGCTGCCTGAAAGGGACTGAAGAGACTGTGGCGTGCAGGATGGGGTTGACAAATCCTTGGTTTTTAAAGGAGGGTGCTGTGGGGCAGTGAAGCTACACTTGGTTTTAGTCAGAACTTTAAAGGAGCTATGGAGGCTGAGCAGGGTCAGCTCTGTTTAGCACTTAGATGGGAGACCACTAATGAACGGCAGGTGCTGTAGGCTATATTTCAGAGGAAGGAATTCGCAAAACCAGCTCTGAATATTCCTTGCCTAAGAAAACCCTAGGAAATTCATGGGGGTCGCTGTAAGTCAACAGGCACAGAGATAGTGCATGTGTGAGGTGGTGTGCTGTAATATTTATCTGTTATTGGGAATTAGATTTTAAATGTCTTTTAGCTGTTTTAACCATGACTTTCAAATAATATTGTTACTTAGTTCCTTCCTAACTTCTGCAAAATAAAATTTTAACTTAATCTTGTTTTAAATAACTTTAAGCTGCCTTTCATCTCCTCTTGGGTGAAAGGCTGGTATACATTCTATAAATAGATAATAATAAATATTTTGGACTTGTGTGGATGTGTGGTTGTGTGTTGGAATTTGGGCTTGAATCCCAACACAACACCACACCAAACTGTCCAAAACTGCTTGCAAATGCAGTGCTTTGCATTTCCCTATATTTTGCCTAAAATGGCAACTGGAAGGCACCAGATGTCCCTTCTGGTGTGCTCAGCCATACCAGTGTGGCGCACAGGTTGGTGGTTCATGGGACAAAATGTGACCCACTTCCCTGCAGGCTCAGTGGCAGCTGGTGGCTTCCATGTCAGTGGGATGGTGAATCTCTGCCAATTTGTCACTGGGACTTCAAAAGGACCAACCCAACTGCTGAACCCTACTCCCAATGCAGCTTCAGTGTTTTGTAGAGCTCCTTCCAAGTTCAGGCTCAAACCTGGAGCAGATTTATCACTATCTCTCACTGGATGTCATTTCCCCTGCAGGAGTTTGTCTTCACTGGAAGATGAACCAGACTTACCTTTGGAGGAAGCACGGCAGACCCCTGATAGCCAGCCAAGTCCTCCTTTGGTTCAGCAGGCCAGGTTGGCCTCAGAGCAGGAAGAGGAGCTGGAGGACAAGCCCCTCAGTCCCAGAGAAAGGCAGAAGCTCAGGTGTCTGGCCCAGATCGTACTCTGCAGACAGGCTGCAATCAAGGTGCTGAGATGAGCATAGCTGTAGGATGTTTTCCCTAAATACTGCCTGGGATTTGGGCGTTGGTTGAACATGCTGCCGATATATGGAACTTACAACCACCAGGTACCTTGCTGACCAACTTCAGTCTTCCTCTTGATGGCTCAGCTTGTGGATTTACAACCCCTGGACTGTTTAATAACTAGGCTACTGTGAGGCCCTGGAAACCTGACACTGATTTATGGCTTTTTTGATCCTGGACTGTTTGACAATAGATGCATCTTGTTTTCATGGCTTATGACTTGGGAACTCTGAACCTTGTTTGCGGTTGAGAGCAGGGGACCGGGCAAATCACAGGGCAAATCTCTGTCTCAGGTGAAAATGGGAATGGGAACCTCACTCTGAACAAGTCTTGCCAAGAAAACCCCAGAAAAACCCTAAGATAGAATCATTATAAGTCAGAGTCAGCTTGAAGGCAAAGAACAACAAACAAATGAATAATTTCCAGTGCAGATACCCTGAAGACATCAGATCCCATCTGTTCGCAGAAGCTAAGCAGGGTCAGGTCTGGCAAGAACTTGGAAGAGAGACTGCTAGGGAACAGCTGGTGCTCTAGATTCACAGGAAGGTCATGTCGAACCTTTCTTCCCAACAGAACCCTAAGATATGGTTGCCACAGGTCAGCGTAGATTTGAAAGCTCGGAGCATCAATAACTGCACTTTCAGTGGTGTCAGGAAACTGACATGGAAGCCACCTCTTGCCCCATGTGGTTCCCCTATATCACTGGCCTGATGCAAATTTGTCACCAGAGTGCTGTTTGTCAGCTGTTTTTTTGATAAACACATTGCTATCTGGTGCTTCTAGGCCATTTGGTCCTCTTGCCTTATAAGATATAAGTGACAGTACCACTCTATTCTGCTTTGGTCAGACCCCCACCCGGAATACTGTGTCCCATTCTGGGCACCACAGTTCAGGAGGGATATTGACAAGCTGGAACATATCCAGAGGAGGGAAAACAAAACGGTAAAAACTTTGGAAACCATGCCATATGAGGAGAAGCTTAAGGAGCTTGGCATGTTTAGCCTTGAGAAGAGAAGGTTAAGAGGTGACATGATAGCTACGTTTAAATTTTGAAGGGATGTCATATGGAGGATGGAGCAAGCTTGTTTTCTGCTGCTTCAGAGACTGGGACACTATGGTGCAATGGCTTCAGACTTCAATGTCTTGATGGTAAGAGCAGTTCAATAGTGGAATATGCTCCTGCCTCAATGGAGTATGGCAGTTTCCTTCTTTGGAAGCTTTTCAACAGAGGCTGGATGGCCATCTGTTGGGAATGCCTTGATGGTGTATTCCTACATGGTAGAATGGGGTTGGACTCGATGGCCTGTGTGACCTCTTCCAGCTTTATGATTCTATGACAGCTTTCAATTTAATAAATGTGGGCCCACACCCGGTTAAGGATAGAGGTCTTATATCTGCAGGTATTAGAATTGTGCAGTTGTGAAACATCCACATCCAATAAAAGGCCGTTGTTGCGTTACTATGGCCCTTTCCGCACAGCATTTTCCACGCGAAAGGGCGCCTGGAGCATCGCACAATTGTGAGGAGCGATCTGCATGACACACTCACAATCGTGCGATGCTTCAGGGGCTGGCAGGCGCCGACCGCGCACCTTTTCATTTTCGGCAGGAAACCGAAAATGGTGTGTGATTGCGCATTGCTCCTGGGCCCCGAGCGCACTTACCTGGCGCGCGGAACCTCCAGAGCTGCGCCAGTCATGCTTCCTGCCCCAGCGCAGCCTGGGAAACTCCCAGGCTGTGCTGCAGAAGGAAGAGGCAGGGCTCTCGCGCAAGCAGGCAGCTCGTGCAGAGCTGAAGCAGCAGGGACGCGAGAGCCTCTCGCTGGAGGCTGCTCATGCGATTCCCGCACCCCAGCGCCGGAAAAAGGTAAGGTGTGGAAAGGGCCTATGTCGGGAAGTCAGGGAAGTGATGTGCAGTGGGACCAATGCACAATGAGAGTGGTGCACAACAAGACCAATGCACATTGGAACCCTTGTGATCAGGATACCAACTAGTGAGTGCTTATGCATGTGGGGACATGCTTGCCGGTATCCCATAATGCATCATCTCAATTCACTTGCAGCGTTCCTTTGCATCTCTGCTATGTAGCTAAGTATATATAAAATTAGGTAATCTTATAAATAATAGATATATATGGAGGATATGATAGAGGATTCTGGCCAATGGGCGTAATTTGATAGGAGGATTCTGGCCAGCGGGCATAATTTGGGTGGTGCTTAATCCTCTCTATAGGGCTGTAGCAAACTTGAGCCACAAAGGACTCAGAAAAAAGGCCTTGCTTTGACCCATCAGCTAAACTGATTGCAATTTAATCTTGCCTGTTAAAATCAGGGTCTTTCCCCACTACATTGTTATAGTGCTATTATTCCACTTTCAACATCCTATGGGATCCTGGGGTTTGGAGTTTAGGGAGGGGCCTTTAGGATTCTCAGCCAGAGAGCTCTTTGGCCTCAGGAAACTACAAACCCCAGAATTCCACAGGAGGTCGAAAGTGGAATGATAGCCCTGTAACGGTGTAGGGTGGAAAGGCCCTCAGTCTTGCAGTTAATCGACTACACACCAGTTGGTTGACCCATGGTTTAAACTCATTTATAGGCTCAGCTCTGATGTCATTGGGGCAGTGACCTGATGTAGGTTTCAGCCCAAAATTTTAAAAAGCTGTTCAAAGGTGCTGTGTCTCTTGGAAAGAGGGGTATTGCTGAGAACTTTGGACAGATCTTTTAAAGTTCAGACTAAAATGTGGGGCAGATTCACTGTCCTTCTGATGTGAAAGTCCACCATTTTTAATGGGCTCATCATTTTAGGAAAAGCTGTCTTAGGCAGCAACGTTCATCTCCATTTACTGGAGAATAAGGCAAACGACTCAGTGGGATCGACTTCTGAGCAGGCTTGCCTATGATTGCACTTTATGATTACGCCTTTCTTAAAATACTGAGCCTCTCTGAATCCCTTTCGCTGGCAGAAAGATTTCACCCTCTACTTTTCTCCCTTTTTGAATGACAGAAAAGTTTCATTCATTACACTCTGCAAGTCCAAGTTCTTCTCCATGGAGACTGCTGGAAAAATTTATATCACTTTTCTGCCACAAGCCTTATTTTAATTTTAAAGAAATGAGCCGTGAATGACTGAAAATAATATTTTTAGTGATAGCACCTGAAAAGCAGTGATAGATGGCTGCCGGGGTGTGGGCTTGCATCTCTTACCTGCTCCCCCCGCATCACCTCGAAAATGCTGGAAATATTTCCTTCCTGCTTTTCTGTCTTTGGATGTGATATTTTTTAAAAAGATGAACTCAGGAGAAGCATGAACTTGCTTGAGCACCATTGAAAAGACTGGAAGCCATGCTTCCGCTTATTTCATTGAGCCCTTGGTAGGAGAACCTCCATGCTGAGGTGTCTGGCAACTGCCATGTCAATGAGGGCACTGAATCTGCTCTGGGTTTTAGTCTGAATTTTAAAAGATCTAACCAAGGTGCTGGAACATGTCCAGAGGAGGTAGTCAAAATGGTCAAAGGCTTGGAAGCCATGTCCTATGAAGAGCAGCTTTGAAAAATGAAATTTGAAAAATGAATTTCAACAGAGAGAAATGTAAGGTCCTGCACTTAGGCAGAAAAAATAGAATGCACAAATATAGGATGGGGGATGCATGGCTGGATTGCAGCACCTGTGAAAGGGATCTAGGAGTCTTGGTAGACCATAAGCTGAACATGAGTCAGCAGTGTGATGCAGCAGCCAAGAAAGCCAATGTGATTCTTGGTTGCATCAATAGGAGGATGATGTCTAGATCGAGGGAGGTAATGGTACCACTCTATTCTGCATTGGTTAGGCCTCATTTGGCATACTGTTCTGGGCACCCCAATTCAAGAAGCATGTCGACAGGCTGAAACATCCCCAAAGGACGGCAACCAAAATGGTGGAGGGTCTGGAAGCCATGCCCTATGAAGAATGCCTTAGGGAGCTGGGTATGTTTAGTCTGCAGAAGAGAAAGTTAAGAGGGGACATGATAGCCATGTTTAAACATTTGAAGGGATGTCATGTCGAGGAGGGAGTGGGCTTGTTTTCTGCTGCTTCAGAGACTAGGACAAGGAGCAATGGATTCAAACTACAGGAAAAGAGATTCCACCTGGACATTAGGAGGGAGTCCAGTGGGATCTGTGCTCCTGGCCTCTGCCAACAAGAACACTCACTGTTAGTCTTGCATAAAACCAAGCTGGTTAAAGTTACTTTTAAGGATAATGCACAGCGATGACGTGGAAAATCTATGAAGTGGGAGGTGTGACACTGTAGGTTTATTTCCAGTCTCTTAAGAGACTTCTAGCCTTGCAAGACTGGAAATTCCCTCCCAGTGCTTTTACTAGGGTTCTTGCCAGCCTTCCAAAGCTGACTTCCACGCATGGAATGACTGGCAATCTCCCCAACTCTCTCAAGTATGCTGCCACCCCCCCCGAATTATGAATTACTTAGACAGAACAGGAGGGACTCTGCCTAATCCCTAAGCGTAAGGAACTTCTACCTCCCCCTTGCCCTGAGTGAGAGGTCCTATGTAGCGTGTGCCAACCCTGGCGTGGAAATGGAGAGAAACGGAGGTTTATAGAAGTGTTTTAATCAAGGCATGCAAATAAACAATATCACACTTGGGAGACTCCCCTCTCCCAGGTACACTTAGTTACAAGAATTTACAAAACAGATATAACAGCACAGATACATTCTTAAGATCAGCCAATTCCCAAAATAACAACATTAGCCCTAACGCGGCTAACTACTTATTTCCAGTTACTCACAATTAGGTTACAGGCGTAGATGGTCTAAAGGAGAAGAGAGGGGGGTCCAGGAGACAGGGCATGCCCGCCAGCTCCACCGGCCCGCTCTCCCCTCTCTCTTTTCTCTCTTTCTCTCTCTGGCCACATGGCCTCTCAGAAGTTTTATATTTTCCTCCTTGGAAGGATCTGGAAGCCTCTCCAAGATGCCCACCTCTTTTCCTTTTGGTTGGTCAGTGCTCACCTTGTGACCTGTGATGCTGACCCTTTCCTTTTGGTTGGTCAGCTCTCACCCTGTGACCCTTGATGTAATCCTAACATCTCATTAACCCTTGGTTTACCTGAAGAGGGAAGTGTCTCCCTTTGATAAGCCTAGATAATGGGAAGCCCCATTATCACAGGAGGCTACTCCATCCTTTCCGTATCTTGTTCCCAAATTCTAGCCACTTACTATCTAGGGGATTCTGGGACTTGTAGGACCACAAAGGGACGTCTCCAAGCTCAGCCTCTTCCTGAAGCCCATGTACTTGCAAACATAGGACATTTCTGAAGTACACTGTTATAGCACTATTATTCCACTTTCAACCTCCCATGGAATCCTGGGGTTTGCAGTTTAGGAAGGGCATTTGGAATTTTCTGCCAGAGAGCTCTTTGGCCTCAGTAAACTACAAACTCCAGGTTTCCACAGGAGGTTGAAAGTGGAATAATAGCACTATCACAGCCTAACCCAGAAAGGCCCATAGCTTTGTCTCTTCATTGCATTCCTAAATTTGACTGGGATGCACAGACTCCATGAGAGTGCTGCAGAATGGTTGAAAGGGATTATGTATTAATTAATCCACTTAATGCCTTTTAACTAAAGTGGTTAATTAATTCAGTGGCTCCAGGGGCGAGCCTTTCAGGGTTGCTTGCTCTCCCCATTTCTCCTTGGGCCCCACTTGTCGTCCATCTGTGTTCACGAACTGGGGCCCTGGCGAAGGACCCTGCCTGACCAGTGGTGAACTGGGGATCTTTTTTTGCAGTAAGGAAACCTTCCAAGCATGCTGATTGCCGACCACTCAAGCAGCTGCAGTACCACGCTGTTAATTATTTAGCTCTCTCCTCTTTAGCATGTCAGTAGCTCTTGTGGTAAGCATGAATTCCTCTCCCTCTTGGAGATGAAGGTTGGCTTAATTGGAGGAAGGGAAGAAGGAGAAAAGGGCCAAACTCTCCCCGAAGTAGTAGTAATTGTAGTTGTTGGTCCCCTCTCCTCTTCTTCTCCCTCCTCCGTCTTCTCTGCCATCGGTTGTCTTTACAAGTTCACTGGCAAATATGGGAAGAAAAACACCTTTCTGTGTTCTTTTTTATACATTTTTTAAATTAAAATCCAATTCTTGATTATATTACGTGAGCACCTTTTCAAATATAACTTAGTACATAATGTTATATATAACATTAACAAATTTTGCAATATGGAATATACACTAATCCATTAGACAAAGGAAGAAAAAGGAAGCTTTAACTTACGCCGATCAACTTAATGACTGGTGCCTTACTCGATAACTAGTACTACTTAAGAACTAGTAGAATAAAGAATATAAAAAGAAGAGATAGATATAAATTCTGTGTTATTCTGTGTTATTGGAAGCTGGGCGGATCAGCAGGGATACATCCAGTTATTTTTCTTGGAGCTGGAGATGCTGAGAGTTAGCGTGGCATAGTGACTGGAATGCTGGCCTAGGAGTTTGGGAGCCCAGGGTTCAAATTCCTGCTCAGCCCTGAAATCCCACTGGGTGACCTTAGGCAAGTCACCTTCTCTGCAGGTTTAGAAGAAGACAATGGCAAACCGCCTCTGTAGAAAATCTTGAGAGCCAGCATGGTAGAGTTAGAGCCAGCATGGTGTAGTCTGAGTGTTAGACTAGGAGACTGGGAGACCAGAGTTTGAATCCCCTCTCAGCCATGGAAACTTAGGCCATTTCCGCACTAGACTGTTATAACGCTATTATTCCACTTTCAACTTCCTATGGAATCCTGGGGTTTGCTGTTTCGGGAGGGGCCGGCCCCTCCCAAAACTGCAAACTCCAGGATTCCATAGGAGGTTGAAAATGAAATAATAGCACTATAACAGTCTAATGTGGAAATGGCCTTACTGTGACACCATGGGCAAACCGTCTTCTTTCAACTCCAGAGGAAGTCCAAGGAAACCCCCCCTTTGGAACAAATCTTGCCAAGAGAACCCCAAGAAAGGTTTATCTTAGGGTCACCCTAAGATGGAAATACCTTGAATGCACACAACAACATCATGAATGGGAGATCTCAGAGAGCGCCAGTGATCAACCACCCTGCTCAGGTCTTGCAAAGTCAGGGCAGAGTGGCTTCCTTAATTGAGTCTCTCCATCTGTAGCGTGGTCTCCCTCAATTTCCTCCTGCTTTCTGCTTTGTCAAGCATCATTGTCTTTTCCGATGACTCCTGTCTTCCTGCGATATCTCCAAAGTAGGACAGTCTCAGTTTAGTCATCTTGGTTTCTAGTGAGAGTTCAGGCTTGATTTGCTTTGCTGCTCCAGAGATCAAAACACAAAGCAACGGCTTCAAACTAGAGGAAAAGAGATTCCACCTTGAAAGGGTTAAGTTGAAGAAGCTAATGCTAAGGTAGAAAAATATAGAAAAATAAGGTGAGCAGATGCGCCCTTTATCTTATCAAGAGGCTTAGGTATGTGCTTAGCAGTGCCGGGAACCTAGGGAGTTTTGATGTTGGAGAAATACTCCCTTGGTACCAAAATACATCATTTTTGAAAGATGTAACCCAGGTCTGCCTGACCTGTAAACACTTCATATATGGTCATATGTAATCATTTCCTGTAACCTGTTTACAAGAGGGTATAAAAAGAGAGCTAATACCTGGATCGGGGCTCTCAGGCTTTGGAAATCATTCCACTGAGATCCCTGCAGAAAAATAAACTTTTATTTTTGCTTTCTAATCTGGTGGTCTCAATTCTTGGCGAGCTACTTCAATTTGGGGGCTCGCCCGGGATATTGAGGGGCGTTTTGCCCACTTAGGCGGACGCCAGGGCGTCGGGGCCGTCGCCTCTTTCCGACGCGACCCAGGGCGCCCCTGACTTACTTTTGTCAGAAGGATTGACTCGGAGTGAGGCGGCGGCTCTGGTGGTGGTGCTCCAGCCCAGGGACCCGAAGACGGAGCAGAAAGCAGAACCCTCCCACGACTGTTGGTGAGTGCCCTCCCTGCAACTTCAGGGAGAAGAGGGGCCTGATCAACCCCTTACGTCTTGCCTTAGTACCCCACTGTTGTGGGTGAAACCGCGAGGCTTTTTGGAGGTGGAAAAAGAGGTGGGAGGTAGTTTGTTGGCGTGAATGTGGTGTGAAAGGAGGGGCGCAAGGTGTCGCAGTTCCCATTGCATACCGTTGAGAGTCCGGGTGCGTGGGTCGGCACAGAGAGAGTGGTGTCTGTCCCCCTTCGTGTTGGCGCGTGAGACCCCTTACTCACGCGCCAAATCCCTTTCTCCTAGTGTGTCTTGTCCACGTTGGGAGGAAATGGGTGGGGGGCAAAGCCGGCAAACCCCTTTAGGTTGTATGTTAAAGAATTTCAAGAAAGGATTCAGTGGGGACTATGGGGACCCCCCGATGACGCCAGGGCGTTTACGGAATTTATGTGAAGTGGAGTGGCCTTCTTTCAAGGTGGGGTGGCCTCCGGAAGGGAGCTTAGAACCCGCTCGAATCAAGGCAGTGTATTCAGTAGTGGTGGGTGAGCCTGGCCATCCTGATCAGTATCCATACATAGATTCATGGGACACAGTGGTTACAGAGAACCCCTCTTGGTTGCAGAAGTGTCAGGAACAAATTTGTAAGGCTATGGTGCTGAGGCAGGACAGGGCCAGATGAAAGCTTGGAAAAGCCCAGATTTTGCCTGATTCAGCTCCAGAAGAGCCCACTGCCCCCCCTCCACCGTATGTGGTGATGCAGCCAGCCCCGTCACCACTGGCTTTGGAAGTACCACCGCCTGCTCCACTGCCACCAGTACCTCAGGCAGCCTCACAACAAGAGGGAGTGGCTGGGGACTGGATTTGGCCCCAGTTACCCATGAAGAGGAAATGACAGAGGAGTTGCCAGGTTCCAGTTTGGCTGTCCAGAATAAGATGACACTCAGACCCAAACCCGAACAGACTGGACCAAAAGAAAAATCCAAGAGTAAGCAGGTCAAGAGTAAACAGACAAAACCCCAGAAGGAAGTAGAAGAAGTAGATGATTCGGATGAGGAAAGTGGAGATGTGATTGCACCATTGCGACAAATCAGTCAATTGGTGCCAGATCCACCCAAGAGGGTGGTTATCGGCGAGTCCGAGTTACCAATATACTCCCTTCACCACGTCTGACCTCCTTAATTGGAAGACCCATTATGCTACTTACACAGATAAGCCACAAGAAGTAATTGAACTTTGTTCCAGTATTATGGCCTCACATGTCCCCAATTGGCAAGATTGTCAGCAGTTGCTCCTGACTTTGTTCACTACTGAAGAGCGGAGGAGAATAATTCAGCATGCAGAACGGATAGCTAGAGACAGGGCACCTCCTGGAGAGGCGAACCCTGAGCAGTGGATGAGAGGTAGGGTCCCCTTGGCGGACCCAGGATGGGACCCGAACCTCCCAGCACAGTTGGCTATGCTCACTGATTATCAAGCTCTACTAGTGGAAGCTATGAGAGAAGGAATGAAGAGGCCTGTTAATATGTCCAAAGTATCAGAGATACTTCAGGGACCACTGAACCCCCAGGAACATATTTGGAAAGATTGCTTGATGCTTATAGGCAGTATACTCCTGTGAACCCAGAAGACCCAGGCAACCAACAGATGGTGAATTTGGCCTTCGTGACCCAAAGTTATCCAGATATAAGGAAGAAACTCCAGAAACAAGAGGGATTTGCAGGTATGAATTTGAGCCAATTGTTGGAAATTGCCCAGAGAGTATATGTGAATAGAGACCAAGAGGAGAAACGGGAGAAGGACAGGCGGATGCATAAGAAAGCGGAATTATTGGCTGCAGCTTTGGCAACAAAGGAAGGGGGGCGGAAAATTGGAAGAGGAAGTGGACCTCCATTGAGACGCAATGAGTGTGCCCTCTGCCGACAGGTTGGGCATTGGAAGAATGAATGTCCCAGACAGAGAGGGATGGCGAACAGAGGAAGAGGAATGGATCGAGGAAGAGGAAGGGGAGCAAATCGAGGAAGAGGAAGAGGAAGAGTAGTGGATGGAAGATATGAGCAGGGGATGGACGAAGGGTTCGAGGACTTCATTGGACTAGCTGAAATGGAACTTTACGATTAGGACAGACCGGGCCCCCTTGCTCTCGGCCCCGGGGAGCCTATGGTCACAGCACAAATAGGGGACCGAGCCATCCCCATGATGGTAGATACGGGAGCCACCCGTTCAGTATTAAATTCTGCAATAGCCCCAAAAACTGAGAAAGCCATAAGAATTGTGGGGGCCACGGGGAAATTGGAAAAACACCCTCTCTTAGAAAAAAGGATTGTGGATCTAGGAAGACATCAAGTCACTCACCAGTTTTTGTATTTGCCAAGTTGCCCTGTGCCCTTATTGGGTCGAGATTTGTTGGCTAAATTGAGAGCTCAAATTTCTATTGAAGAAGATGGGACGATGGAAATAAATTTTAGAGGACCAAAGAATATCTCAGTGACTTATCCAATGGAGGAGGAGTGGCGAAGGTACCAGATCATGGTTTGTCAAGAGCAACCCGCTATATTTGGACCCCCAGGCGTGTGGGCTGAAGACAACCCACCTGGGTTAGCCCGGTTGTGGCCCCCATAGTGGTAGAATTAAAGCCAAATGCTATGCCCACTCGTGTAAGGCAATATGATCTACCCAGAGAAGCCCTGGAAGGGATCCAGAAGCATTTAGAATGGCTGAAGAAGTACAATATAATTCGGGAATGCCGCTCTCCCTGGAATACTCCATTACTCCCAGTATTGAAACCTGGGACGAAGGAATATCGTCCAGTACAAGATTTAAGGATGGTAAACAAAGCTACAGTAACCCTACACCCAGTGGTACCAAACCCATATGTCCTGATGGGACTAGTTCCATCTGCAGCTACTCACTTCACTGTTTTGGATCTCAAGGATGCCTTCTTCTGTATCCGAGTGGCCCCCCAAAGCCAGGACATATTTGCCTTCCAGGTGGAAGACAGCATTACAGGCCAGAAGACCCAGTTCACGTGGTGCCGCTTGCCTCAGGGGTGGAAGAACTCGCCAACGATTTTTGGGACATCATTGAGTCAAGACTTGAGAAAATTCCGATCTGAACCCGAGAGACGAGTTTTGCTGCAATATGTGGATGATCTACTGTTGGCCACCACCAGTGAGGAGGAGTGTAAGGAGGCCACAATGGAGTTGCCCCAGCTTCTGTGGGAAGCAGGCTACAAAGTATCTAAGAAGAAGGCCCAGTTGTGCCAGACAGAGGTGCGATATCTGGGATTCCAAGTGACTCAAGGGAAACGAGCGCTAGGCCGAGAAAGGAAGGAGGCTGTGTGTGCTCTGCCTGAGCCCCGGAATGGAAGATGGTGTGAGAATTCTTGGGTGCAGCTGGGTTTTGCAGAATCTGGATTCCTAACTTCGCAGTAATGAGCAAACCATTATATGAAGCTACCAAAGGTCCGGAGAAGTCTGAATTTGTGTGGGGAAAAGAACAAAAGAACGCCTGGGAACAGATAAAGAAGGCGCTGATGGAAGCTCCGGCGCTAGGTCTGCCAGATGTAACAAAGAAGTTCACCTTATTTGTTGATGAGAAAAATGGAATAGCCGTGGGAGTACTGACACAGATGTTGGGATCCTGGCATCGCCCAGTGGCATATCTCTCTAAGCAATTAGATCCAGTCGCTAGAGGATGGCCTGGGTGTCTCAGAGCTATAGCAGCAACAGCCTTGTTGGTAAAAGAAGCAGATAAGTTAACCTTAGGCCAGAATTTGATGGTAAAGGTTCCACATTCTGTACTGGCCCTCATGGATACAAAGGTAGCTATTGGTTCACGAATAGCCGAATGTCCAAGTATCAGGGAATGTTGTATGAAAACCCTAGAGTGAAGTTGGAGTTGTGCACCACCCTGAACCCTGCAACACTGCTCCCAGCAGAATCTGGAAATATACACCACGACTGCCTTCAAACCATGGATGAAGTATACTCAAGTAGACCAGACTTGCGGGATACCCCATGGCCCCATCCTGATGTCACTTACTATACAGATGGAAGTAGCTTTGTGCGAGAGGGGAAGCGAAAGGCCGGCTATGCAGTGGTCACGGCAGATAAAATAATAGAAGCCAAAGCGCTACCTGTTGGTACCTCGGCCCAGAAGGCGGAACTTATCGCTTTGATCAGGGCTTTAGAGCTGGCCGAAGGACTTACTGTAAACATATACACAGATTCAAAGTATGCCTTCACTACCCTGCACGCACATGGAGCACTGTACAAAGAAAAAGGATTGATCAATTCTTCAGGACAAGAGATCAAATATGGAAAAGAAATAGAGCACCTATTAGAAGCGGTGTGGGCCCCTAGTAAAGTTGCTGTGATGCACTGTAAAGGACATCAGAGAGGGCAAGATCCAGTGGTCCGGGGAAACCGGAAGGCAGATGCTGCTGCAAAGGGGGCTGCTGAGAGTGAACTAGTGAGGGGGAAAAGGAAAACCTGCCCAGAAATTGGTAGTACCACTTTTCCAAGTCTCCTTGAAAAACCCAAACCCCCTAGATACACCCAGCAGGAGAATGAGAGGGCTAAAAGGACCTGAAAGCTAAAAAGTGACAAAGATGGTTGGTGGGTCCTACCAGATGGAAGACGGTACATACCCCAATCTATGGGATGGCCAATCGTTCAGAAGGCACATAAAAACCACACATCTGGGAAAGACAGCGTTGGCCCAGTTGTTAGCAAAGGATGTGTTTATAGATGGAATGAGACAGTACACCATGCCCCGGGGCATCACGGTGTCCAACTCTGCGCTCGGAAAAAACCCGCGCCCAAAGGGCCCAGATTGGAAAAGGGAACCCAACATCAAGGATCTACTCCCTTGAATCCCTAGTGGTGGACTTCACCGAGATGCCACGGATGGGGGCAATACCGATATATGTTGGTAATGGTGTGCACTCACACTGGGTGGGTTGAAGCATATCCTACTAGAACCGAGAAGGCGAAGGAAGATACGAGCTCTACTCCGAGACATCGTACCTAGATAAAAGGGGACCCCTTCACATCGGATCTTTAAAGGCCCGGCCTTTGTGCACGGAGTAGTTAAGAGTTTGGCAGAAGTCTTAGGAATTACTTGGAAATTACATTGTGCGTTTGGCCCCAAAGTTCTGGGAAGGTGGGAAAAGGGGTGAACAAAACATTTAAGACTCAGCTTGCAAAATTGTGCAAAAAACTAAACTCAAATGGTTGGATGTACTCCCAATAGCTCTTTTAGAATAAATACCCCCCATCGGACGACTGGGCTGACTCCATTTGAGCTGCCCTTGGGAAAACCCCCGGCCATCCTGAAGGGATTAGGGGGGGGACATTAAGAGCTGGGGAACTTAACCCTCCAAGAAGAAGTGCAGGCATTAGGGAAAGCTCTAGAGAAGGTAAACGCCCATGCTTTAGAGGTTAGATGAGTTCCTTTCCTCACAAAGGCCCATTTCCCTTTCCCGCCTGGGGATGAGGTGTGGGTTAAAGATTGGAAAGGGGAGCCTCTATCACCAGGCTGGAGGGGGCCGTATTACGTGCTTTTTAGTCACCCCCACTGCAGTAAAAGTAGCAGGGCTGAAACCTTGGATACACTACACCAGGATAAAAAGGGCGTTTACTGATTGGGCTGTAATTTCATCACAAGAAAACCCTTTGAAACTGAAATTGTCCAGGAAAAAAAGGGGGGAAAAAAGGCCTGACTCTGCCGTGGTCATACCAGGGAAAATTTACCCCCTCTACGGACAGTCAGATCCGCAACAGGTGAATGAAGACTCTAGGCCAGACCCTACTGCTGCCACCCCTGGACCTGGTAGCTCTACGTACGGTAAACCTTTGCAACTGCAGAGGAGGGAAAATTGGGACTGAGCCCTGCTGTAGTATTTTCCCGGGGGCTGACTACTCTACGCACGGCCAGATCCCCACAGTGGATATGG